>JABCMJ010006536.1:0-15441 GCA_014822125.1 Arbutus unedo
TCTTTTATTAACGTGTCCAAAATTCGGGGCTTTACATAGATAGTTGGCATGCGTTTCTATTCTGAATAGTTTTGCTACATTGAGCATTTTGTTGATATTGACTTGATGTTGATACATTAGTAGATGTTATAGTTGGGAGTCTGTGCATGATTGAATGAATTGTGTGGGTGAATTTTTGATTGGTGATAGGCAATCGGGGTAGTTACCCATTAGCCAATTTTCAGCCGTCACCAACTTCGTTTACCAAATTTTTTTGATAACCCAAGGTCATTACAAGCCAAAAAGTCCTACGCTTGATCCCATGTGTGACTTGGATTTAGAATGTTTGTAGCATTATGTTTGCATAAGCTGATATGGCATATTCTGCTGACATAGTTTCTTTTTACATCTTTGTGCCATTGCACTTAAACTCTATTAAAATTTTGTGTGAGCTTGTTAGGATAACCATACAATTAATCCAATTCCTTCTGAGAGTTCGGTGAGCTTTGAAGTCCAAATTGCATAGGTTATAAGAAACATGCATTCGTTAAACGAGTGCCGTTTTGGAAATAGTTAAGTATACAATGGATGATTTGTTTATTAGCACACCAAATGTTAGAAGCATCGCACTCTCGAATTCCCATAATGCTTTCAATGATTGAAATTCATGATTCGTACAAAGGAGGTCGTACTCGTCTTTGTCTTTGTAGTTTCATTGCTAGGGGCTAACAACTCTCAAGTTAGGGGGTGTGTTGATACCGTAATACACTTCGTATAACCAGTTCAACATATCCTATTTGGCATACGTGCGATACTTAATTATCAATTTTATCGGATAATGCACGTTTGGTAGTTTTTGTCCAATTTCAGGTTTTCTATGTTAAAAGAGGTGTTGAACCGACAAAATGGTGAAATCCAAAAGTTTGGAGGAAATCCCGACACTTGAGGAAGGATGGAAGCACGATTGGAAGAAGTACCGAGGCCAAGAGTGATGCGGAGCTCAAAGAAAATGCGAAAAAAGATAGAAAAATCAAGAAAAGGAAAAATCTGACCTGACCTAATGAACAGGTCAGGTTGAAACTTGGCTGGAACATTTAGTTAGGTCATCCAGTCAGATTTTGAAAAAAAGCACAAAAAAATTCCAGAGACCAGATCTGACCGGTCAGATCAGGACCTGACTGGAACCTTCCAGTCAGGTTTGCGCGCGAATTAAAATTATTTTTTATATTTTTTGATTTTTGTTTAATATTTTTAAGTAATTTCTTATTAGAATTAGACAATCTTTTCCTTATTTTTTATTCATTTTTTTTGTAATTAGTTTTCTTAGAGGATTAAGAATCTTTTTCCAAATCTTTCTCCTAAATTTTTCTTATTTAAGGACCTAAGAGGCTTAGATCTAGATACACAATTTTCCTAGCATTAGTTTTTCAATAAGTTTTCATTGTTCAAACAATAAAATTTCAGCAATTTTTATTCTAAATTCATTCAATTATTTCAAATTTTGTTCAAGTTTCCAGTAAGAATATTAGAAATTTATTGCGTTCATCGATTCTAATAAGATGTTTTCAATTTCTTATTTCGTTTTTAATTTTAATATGCTAGGCTAAATCTTCTAGGCAAGATCCAATGATGAATTTCATCCCATGATTTACGGTTTTAACATCTTCTCATATTTTTTCACCGTTTATTCAAAATTGATTCAAGTTCTTATTTTTCGAACCAAACAAGGAGTGTTATACTCTTGATCAATCGTCGCCATTAATTTAGTACGATTAATACTTGGGTCGATGTCCTCCTATGATTTAATTTATTTTTATTGAACAAGAATCAGTTTTGAATACATCTTTTGATTAAATTATTTTTCATCAAATTATTTTCCGATCAAGATTCTCTAGCCTGAATTCTTGATTGAGTTATAAAAGGGAAGATGTTGTTACCTAAAATTTAGGATGGAAAGATTCCACGGATCTAGCTTACTTTCTTAATCCATAGTTTCCTATCTTAGTTTCAATTGTAGTTTTAGATATTAAATCAACCAACTGAATCAAAGGTTAGCGTCTGAAACGGTACAACTATAAGCTTCGTAATCCACCTTCCTACTGTTCTTCATGGATCGATACTCTATCTTGCCACTTTACTGGTTTTCTATATTCTAGAGGCAAAGATCAGTTTTATATAATTAAAATATTAATTTGGCCAGCGCATCAGCGATACTTTTGCCAGTCGATCAAATATTTTTGAGAATTTGATTAGATTTGGAGGTGAAATTTAGAAAACAAACGGGAAACGAGTCGAAGATGGGTTTGAATACCTTCGTTCCATTTCTCGATCTATTTTTAAATAATTATTATATATAGTATTTTAATTTATTTTTAAATTTGTCCGTGTATTCAGTTATTCTAACATAATCAATCATCACAAGGGAGAGTCTATGCTAGAAGAACGACCAAAGGTTCCAATTATTGTTTTGATTCTTTTTCTTCTTCGAGATTTTTCCATTAGACCAACAACTATTATGAGATCTGTTGTCACAGTGCTTCAGCTGTAGGTTCCCTATTAAATTAGTCAGTTACAAATTTCTTATTCTTGTCCTGAGTTGACCCTCCTTGGATTCTTCCTTATTTGTTTTGTATAACTTGGATGACAATTTTAGTGGGTCTTTATGTGCACTATATAATAGGTAACTTGTTTTTTTTTTTAATTAAAAAAACGGGGCGGTATGGGAGGAGAATCCCCGATCCAGCGATCCCCGTTTGGGGCGGGGACAGAACGTCGAATTCATTCCTGTTGGGAGAACGGAGCGGGAATGGAGGTAAATTTTGAATTTGGAAATTGGAGGTGGGGATGGACAAATTCGACTCAGATCTGCTCTGTTGTCATCTCTAATGTAAGTTTGAAAAAATTATTGAGTGGTAATTACCCCGTACGAAAACACATGAATGAATATTTGCCCAGTTTGTTGATGTCAATCTAAAGTTGGGTGGAGGGGCCATATTCTGTAATGTATGTAAAGCTTGCATTATATGCGAAGTTATTGTAGGTAAAAGGCAACAGAAACAAACAATAAAGGGTCAAACCAAAAAAAATTAAGTGTTGCCCAAGACTCTTTTGAGGCCTCAAAAGGAATGCCGGATCCCTCTCCTCTTCCGTGAATGGGGTTGGTTGGCCATCAATTTAGGCATGTGGAGTCTTGTAATTTTCAGATAAATAATTGGAGACAAACCATTTGTTATCAAATTCTAACAACTTAAATAGATTATGTGCATAATAAAAACAAGCCCATCCCAACTATGTTTCATCACATGCAAACCACCACCACCACCAAAAGAAAAAACAGAAGAAAACAATTAACATCAGCCAAACAATCAGGAAAGTCCCAAACTTTTAAAGCTTAAAATACAACACAATGTTTCCTCTTGTGAATATTGTAGTTCACGTGTCTGTTCGGTTTCCCTAAATTAATTGATAGTTGCATTCAATCACATGAAACTTAGAGACCAAAAAACCCCGAAAAAAAAAACCCCAGATTCTAGAGAGAGCCAATCCGATCCTAGATTCTAATCACCAATACATCATACAAAACTTAGAGACCAAAAAACCCTAAATGTAGACATAATTTCTTTCTAGCACTGCAATGGCTATTCTTATACAACTTTTCCCAATTAAGTTTCTGATCAAGTTTAGATGAAAACAAGAATAGGAGTAGCTTTTACTTCTTGTATAACTTGGAACACTTCTCTTAATGTCAAAGTGCACTTTCTCGGTGTCTTATTTTGTAAAGACAGAAGTAAACTCTTGTCTTGATCAATGTCCAATATCTAACCACTTGATCTGATCTATTATTTCTAGTAAAACTGAAAGACTAGTTCTCAATGGAAACATCTTGCTCTTGTTGGAGGTGACAAATGTTGGACGTTACGGGTGTTATGTTAAATTCATCAAAGATCACAACCGTATGTAAATCAAAGTAGAAGCAAACAAGTAATCAGGATTATACTTTATGCCCTAATGATTGGTTAGCTTTTGTTTGAGACTAAAAATATTGAAACCAACTTTATAACAAAGTAATTAAGTGGGTTTTCAACCAATTACCATTGGCTTAGCCTATCCGCAAAGATAAAGCAAAATTGGAGAACAAATAGCCCATAGTCTTGTGGAAACAAGATTTTCTCTTGCTGTGTTATGAATCAATGATGATATAGTGGTGGATAAAACATCTAAAGTGACAAAGGAATAAAGAAGGAAATGAAAATAATAAGTACTCTTAAAAGGCAATTTACGTGGAGGAGAAAAGTCACCAAAAGGGCAGAGAATAATGTGACATCTTCCAAAGCAAAACTTCAAAGGATAGTGGAAGCTGCAAGAATATCCATTCACAATTAAAGTTATAACTGCACAACAAGGGAATCTAGACCACCATTGTGATCCAGAAACAAAGGAATAAAACAAGGGAATTGGAAAACTAAGGCTAATATCATGCTTTAGTTGAGACCTTCACAACATTCGTATGTTTTGTTGCATAGATCAATATGTATTTGAGTAGTTCGTAGCACTTATGAGTAACAGTAAGAACCATTTCACTAACTTGAGCAGTCCCATTTACTGTCCTGAATTATATAAAGCATGGAAATGTCAAGCTAGATGTGTGCTAAGATATAGAATTAAGCGAACCATATGTGTTGCACAAAAAGATGTGGCTTAAGTCATAGTCAAAGCCTTCTTCCGAAAGTATAAATCACAACTTCAATAATGGCGATCGCAAAAGAAAACTACAGAGATACAAAGAACAAAATTAGAAACCGTGTGGCTTGTGTCCTGAGGTGTACGAGAATTGCAATCGTTCTATTCATTCAACTGGTGTAGAAATATATGATCATGTATTATATGTACACTCTAGATTACATTATCTATATATACCCCTGAAAACAAATAACTGAAATTTTGGCAGTTATGCAACCTAAATCTTCCACTTGAGCTGTATAATAAACATGCCACTTCTCTTCTTAACTTATTTTTTAGTCGGTATAAATAAATTGTTGTTTGATCTCATAATTATTGGAAAATCTGGTATGTCAAAATCTTTTGATGAAGCTACTAATGTCACATCAGGTGTTGAACAACAGAATTTGAATATTTTCTACCAAAAGATTCTCATAAACGTATCTAGTTCTGGAATTTTTGTTGAGCTTTGCTATTTCCTTAACAGTGTGTTTATTCACAACTCCAACGGAAGATTGCAGGCCAGTTGGCGCTTCTTTCTGGCTCTCTTTTTGTCTTCTATGATACCTCATATGATTTAATTTATGTTGATAACTACTCAGTTTGTAGATTAATGTATTACAAAGGAGTAATATATAGGGTAGCTAAGCTAACAAGCAAATTGGTTTTCTTCAAAGATTTCACACCCTAAGCTACCTAAACAGACTTATGACTAGAAACCCAACACGCACACACACAGATCTTCCAAGGACAGGTATGGATTGGAGAGCTCAAAGTCCTAGAGATAATCATGTAAAGTGATGAACCTGATATGAGGATAAGAATTCCCATGATTTGAAAGCAACATATAGAATGATACAAGAGACACTGCTGCAAAATAGTCACAATCAAAACAAATTGTGAACTACTTAAAATCACAGTGCTCACAGGACAACGTCGCTTTCTTGGACTTTTAAGGAGATTTAATTAGCAAAATGCTCTGTTATATACTCTTTTTATCTTCATTTTCCTTCGTTCCTTTCAGACGAACTGATGATTCATGCGCAACCAATTAAGTGTTTGCTTTGCCTGATTATTGTTTGGTTGGTACTAGCAGTTACTGTACATCTACGAAGCAACCCCAGCAGTTTCTGTATATCTACAAAGCCACTTGTGGGCAGATGGAGTTCTCTCTCTTGTCATGTATGATATCCACCTGAATTTTTCTGTTTATTTGCAGCAAACATCGAATTCTAAAACCATATCAATCAATAATGGTACATTGCATCTATCAGATAGATCTTATGTGTCGTTGAACGCGTTTTCTAACAGCTGGAAAATTGGTACATAATAGGGCATCCAAAAGTGTCGAACGGCCAAGAGTTCATTAGTTGTTCGTTCCTGTTATAGTCGTAGTGCATAGTTTGTTCTGTTTGCTTTGTTGTATTCCTCTCGGACGATGTTCATGAAACTTGGCGAGCAAATGGATAATTCTGGTGCAATTAAAGACTGCCATGTGGAAGAAATGGGACCCCTGATGAGCTAAAAAGATCCAAACTAAGAATCACAAAGAAATGAGGGAAATCATTAATTAAAGTGAAAAGGGCAGGGCAGATAAGAAGAGAATGGAACATAAATGCCTTGTGTTATTGGATACTCTGCATATGGTTGCACAGTTCCATAAGCTTTGTTGCGGTCTTCCAATTTAAATCCTGACCATAACTGTTTTTTCTGGCTATCTAAGATTCTCAAAAATCACCTCTCTCTCTCTCTCTCAAGATGGTAAGACTTAATTTCAGAAGCCTCACATTTATGCTACTCATTTCCTGCCTAATTTGGTCATCTCACATTGAAACTTGCAATGGTAGAAGAGGCAAACATTGGAGGCAAAGCAGAGCTTCATTAGTTTCTCTGTACACAAAGAGTGGAAAGAATCATGGCAGTAGGCACCAGTGGAGCAGTGTTGATAAGATGAAATCTCCACCAGCCCCAAAACATAAAGCACCACTGCCTTCGAAACATAAAGTTGCTCCACCGCCACCACTTCCATCCCCATATGCACCACCACCACCTCCAAATGCACCACTGCGTCCTCCATCTCCAAACGCACCACCGTCTCCCCCATTTCCACCATCTCCCCCATTTCCAAATGTACCATCACCTCCACCTTCTCCACCTCCAAATGCACCACCACGCCCTCCATCTCCATCTCCATCTCCAAAAGCACAGGCACCACGTCCTCCATCTCCAAAAGCACCTCCGGCTCCTGGACTACCTTCCACTTTATTTGACGTATTTACATTTGGGGCCAAGGGAGATGGAGCTAACGATGACACAAAGGTACTTTCAAGACTGGGTGGACTTAAACAGGTCACATCTGCAAAGTCCAATAAATTTTGATTTGCACTAAACTCTTCTTATTTTCACCCCTACAATATAAGCACCCCCTACATAGAGTAGCTACAAATCGATTGTCAATGCATCACCTTGTATGTCAGTGACGCAATATACATGACCACATGCTCACTACCTACCTTGTCAACTCAGTTCCAATTTTTTCAGCAGTTTATCGAATTTGAAGAACACCACAACTGATAATAAACTAAAAGGATGACTTCAACAATTTATTGCCTGTTTTCCTGAGTAACAGACGAGCAGTATCTCCAGGTATTGTGCTCTTACTTAATTTCTAGTAATTATTGTCTACGATGAGATTGGAAAACAAAAAAATCACCTGCTTTTTCCACACTTCACATACAATACGTGTAGACATAGTATTCAAGACCAAACCTAATGCATATAGAATGCTGTTGCATAATGCAATAAAACAAAAAGGAACTTTTAGGTAAGTGAAAGACAGCAGAATGTCCACAGTGTGCAGTACTGACAACAGAAATCAAGTGAGATCCACTGAATTTATAAGCAGCAGCTTGGTCAAGATTTCCGACAATTATTTCCTCCCAACAAAAAATACCAGTAATTACCAAATCCCGAACTAGGGCAGGCCAAAGGGCATGAGACAGAGTAGGGAAGGGAACTTTGCTCGGTACAGTTTCATGCAAACTAACTACAAGGGTATAATTGTAAATGAAGTTATAACATAGTGAATGCAGATGATGTTAATATTACTGAGACATTGAATGCTATGGTACAACACAGGCATTCCAAGCTGCGTGGGCAGCTGCTTGCCAAGTGGAGGCATCCATGATCATGGTCCCAACAGCATTCACCTTCCTTGTGGGACCCATTTCATTTGCTGGTCCTAACTGCCAACCAAACATTGTCTTCCAGGTAACTAATGATAGAATAGCTAGTAACAGTACTACGCAAAATTCCCTGTCATATATAGAAATAAATGTAATATCTAGGATAATACTAGTCACATTGTACTACACTTACATTCAATTTTGCCAGCGCCATTCTACACTATTACCCGCGGTCCAGGATTTTGGACAGTGAGGTCAAATACCTAGAATCGCATCCAAAATTTCACTTTACTTCAGGTAAATGGTGGGTCTGGCCATGATAAAAGGGAAAAGTTAATAAATAGTTGGAGGCTTTGGCAAAAGTATTTAATATCAGTGATGTCAAATCAGTGAACTACAAGTAAAAAATGAACCTATTATAAGAGATTCAAACTCAGTGGGGTCAACTACATGAACCCCAAGCCCTACTTCCGCTCTGATAACCATGAAAAATCAAACCTAATCTTTCTTCTTTTTTTCCAGCTCGATGGTACCATTGTTGCTCCGATGAGTTCTAAACCTTGGGGTTCAGGATTCCTACAGTGGCTTGAGTTTACAAAACTGAGAGGAATCACAGTTCAAGGGTCAGGCACAATTGACGGAAGGGGCTCAGTCTGGTGGCAAGAGTCCCCACGTGCTGACCCCACGGAGGAAGAATCAAGATTAATTGTCCCATTAAACAACATGATTGAAGAAAACCCACTAGTAACTATTTCCTCCTCCCACTTGTTTCTTTATCTGCTGCCTCTAGTTTCTACAATAACTAAGCCTCGGCACTTTTTTGGCAGATAAGCAGTTCACTTGATGGGAAAATGCCAAGCACTAAACCAACAGTAAGTGCCACTTTTCAGAACTCTAAACAGCATTTCTCTTACATGCAACCCTTATAACATGACGTCTGTAACTTTGGCTTCACAGGCACTGAGGTTCTACGGGAGTTCTAATGTGATTGTCACAGGCATAACAATTCAAAACAGTCCCCAGTGCCACCTCAAGTTTGACAACTGTATAGGAGTTTCAGTATTCAATATGAGCATATATTCTCCTGGAGATAGCCCCAATACTGATGGCATCCACTTGCAGAATACCCAGGATGTCTTAATCCGCAATACTAAATTTGCATGTGGTAATTTTTCTTTCGAAAAGAGTGCTCTTTGTACATTGTTACATTGTTTATTTGATATAAATGGTAAAGAGTATACTAGGCCCTATGCATATATATTCTCCTGAAAATAGTTACGCTCCTGCATATGATGTAGGTAAGTTGCATGCATATGACAAAAGAGAAAATAGTTACTCACCTACATCTTCTCTAGGATAAAGGTGAGTAACTATTTTCTCCCTTTTTGTTAAGGGATTCTTCTGATTAACCATCTAAAGTATCTCTGAACAAAAAAAAGGTTTGTGCATCAAGCAAATGGTACATTAAGATCACAAGTTCTAAATCTATGTGCAGGCGATGACTGTGTTTCTATACAAAGTGGATGCTCAAATGTATACATACACAATGTTGACTGTGGCCCAGGACATGGAATCAGCATTGGAGGGCTAGGGAAGGATAAAACCAAGGCCTGCGTGTCAAACATTACTGTACGAGATATCTATATGCATAAGACAATGAATGGTGTCAGGATAAAGACGTGGCAGGTAAAGATACCTCTGCAGTGAATCTAGCTCAAAATTAAGAGAAACTAATGTGACAAGCATTTGGTTGAGTAAATAAAACAAACAAGTTATCACAGATCATACACCTGCAAACCTCTAAAAAACAGCAATCATTTCATTTATGAATAAATTGCTAAACAGAGTCACAGACACACTAAAAGCAAGTTTACATTCAAACGAGTTTCAAATTATAAGGGAGTTAAGACTTTTCAGATTGATTTTGAGCCAATGGGAAGGGTCGCACATTTCACAATTTGCACCTCTACATGGACCAAATAATCAGAACTATTACATGGTATTCAAGATTCGAAATATCGTGCCAGTTCATCCAAAAAGCCAATTTGGTATGAAATTAAAACTTGTCATTCTTAAATCTTCACTCGTGCTAACGTACTTATGCAGGGTGGGTTAGGGTCTGCGCAAGGAGTACTTTTCTCAAACATTCAAGTTTTTGAAGTCAACATCCCAATCGTAATTGACCAATACTATTGCGACGGCAAAAAATGCAAGAACCAAACATCTGCTGTGGCTCTATCAGATATCAAATACGAAAATATAAGAGGAACCTACACAGTACAACCAGCATACCTTGCCTGTAGTGACAGCATCCCATGTGCGCATGTCACTTTCACAGACATAGAACTCAACCCACTTCAAGAAAAGTATCACATGTATGACACGTTCTGTTGGCAGACTTTTGGAGAGTTGAAAGCTCCCATAGAGCCTCCCATCGACTGTATAAAGGATGGCAAGCAATCAAGCAACTGGATGCAAAAGGATCAACACCCATGTCAACCTTAGCCTAGATTAAATTATGGTGTATTCACTTGTTCGGTCTGTGTGATTTCCTGACTCCTTTGACGCAATTAGGTAGCAAGGTAATAATTGGTAGTGGTAGTAGCTCTTTATTAGGACTGTAAAAGTTCTCATTGTGTCAGCATACAATATTCTTCTTAGATACGAGCATGATAGCAGGAAATTGCAGCCTTGTCAGCTTTTAACTGTCCTTTTGAGATACATATAAATGCACGACACAGAGGTTGTAACAAATAAATTTTCCAACTAAACACAACCCTAACTTTCTACCAGTGAGAGAATAACAATTGGCTGGACTTTAGAAGATACTGAGAGTAGATGACAAGCAGATGACTTTCCAATCTACAACAAATGGATGGGTAAACATCATCTGGAGTTTAATAGAACTGTCATGAACAATTTACCGCACACAGTTCTGGCAAAGTAAATTACGGAAAAACAAATCAAAGCAATAACAAGAATACGCGAAATATATATGTGCACTAGAAACATTGATGCCAAATATTTTAAAATGGAAGAAAAGGACAAACCAGAGAAAGTAAATACCGGGGAAGGCTCGCACAAATGGAAAACATGGAAGGATGCAAACTCTGCAGATAGGAATACCGGTGCACAGAAACAATACCCAATATAACGAAAGCTACTTCATTTGCCATGATAAGGGAAAATCAAATTCAGCATTTTTTGATACATGTAATGTTTTTTGTTTCATTAGTCGTAATGTTTTTTCTGTTACTCCATCTCTTGTATCATTCATAAAAATAGAATGCTATAAAATATTTTTCTCTCGAGTCTCAACTTGGTATCAGAGCCAAAAGATCTAGACCCTATATGATTTTTACTTTTGGTGGGTGGTGTAAGTCTTGTCGTCGTCTGCCGAGTAGCCTAAATTTTATCACCGTCAGCCGGGTAGCCTAAGTCTTGTTGTCGTCCACCAGACACTCATAATATGCTCGTAATACCTTCTTTCGTTTACTTAGTTGATCTCTTGATCAACCCTTCTTTCCCATGCGATAACTTCTTTTGACTTGACTGTAGCTTGCCCCTTTGGTGGGCTTTTTACGCATTCCTGTGATGCTTAAAGCCTCGTGCTCTCTTTCTTTTTGTGTGTGGACTTACGTATTCCTAACTCCTCGCCGTTCCTCATCACGGGTATGAGAATTGGCAAATTGTGGCATTCTTCTACGAGGCTATATCGGTCCACAATTGCCAATTTATCAATCTTATGACCAGTGTCGAATTCTTAAATCAAGGAGCCTCCGAGACTCTTGCTTATTTAGATGAATTGGCGGAGAACAACTAATCATGGGATTATTCGGATCCCAATGACCGCTCTTATAGACCATCTCCTCAACAAGGAAATCTGAGTAAGTACATGCCAAGAGAAGAGGAAGACCTTGGTAAACGCCTTGACCATATCTCTAGGAAACTAGAGAAACTTGAAATCAACCGAGTAAACGAGGTCTCCTCCACTTCTAAGCCCGCGGAGGCTTGTGCTATTTGTGATACAATGGACCACACTACCAATATTTGTCCGACCATACCTGCTTTTAAAGAGGTACTCCATGGTTCGGACCAAGCCGAGGTCTATGCCCTTCACCAAGGGCAAAAGCCCACCAATTTGCCTTTCAACAACACTTACCATTCGGGATTGAGGAATCATCCCAATTTTAGTTGGAGGAACAATAAGTCGGGTGGCCCATCTCAAGGTCCCCAAGGATTTCAAGGGCATCACCCGTCACATCCAAATTCACAAGGGCCGGCATCATCTCGGTATCCACCAAATGCTTATAATCCTCCAGGACCTTCCACGAGTCTCAACTCTTACCAACCGCCTAACAAGCGAAGTGTGGAGGATACCTTGCAAATATTCATGCAAGGGTAAGCCAATATCAATGAGCACAAGCCATTGGAGATATTCGTTCCCAACTTACCAAGTTGACCACAACCTTGGGGGCTATACAACATGAGAAAGGGAAGTTCCCATCCCAACCATAAGCAAACTCCCAAGGTCAACATTATGTGCAAGGAACTTCTCCTTTTGGGTCTAATATTGAGCAAGTGAAGGCTATTATTACATTGAGGAGTGGAAAAGAGGTTGAAAAAACCATTCCTTTGAAAACTACCCCTCCTCCGGCTCCTACTCTACACTCCAAAATTGATGAGCCTGTGAGTGATTTACCTCCATCTACTTTCACTTCGACATCTCTTCCCGTTGGAGACTCCATCGTCTCCACTTGTCCGATTTCGGCCCCATATCCGCAAATATTGAGGCCACAACCTAGATTGACGAACTCTGTGAAGATATTCGAGCTTTTCAAGCAAGTCAAAATCAATATCCCGCTACTTGACATGATCAACCAAATACCTTCTTATGCGAAATTTTTGAAAGATTTGTGCACCATCAAGGTCAAGCACAATGTTCAAAAGAAGGTATTTTTGACACAACAAGTGAGTTCGATCATCCAAACTCCCATTGCACCCAAGTTAAAGGTGGTTGTCCTACTATTTCTGTAAGAGTTGGGGATTAGAAAGCCTTACTCGATTTGGAGGCTAGCGTGAATTTGTTGCCATACTCGATGTATAAGCAACTTGGGTTGGGTGACATGAAACCAATTTCAGTGACCCTTCAATTGGCTGATCGTAGTGTCCAGGTACTGAGGGGTTTAGTGGAGGATGTGCTTGTCTAAGTGGACAATTTTGTATACCCGGTGGACTTTATAATCCTTGACACATGCCCCGTGTCCAATCTTCAAGCCCAAATGCCCATCATTCTCAGACAGTCCTTCGTGGCCACGACCAATGCAGTGATCCATTGCCGAAATGGGCTACTTAAGATGATATTCGGAAACATGACTCTTGAGCTCAACATTTTTAATATTGGAAGCTAAATAGGGGATAATGATGACATCCGTGATGTGAGCCTCATAGACACACTTGTCCAAGAACACGTTGATTATCATCTCTTTTCTGACCCCTTAGAGGCTATTCTCATAGCGGAAGAGGCCGCTTTCCTAGATTCACCCGAGGTGGAGTACCTTTACTCCCTCCTCAATGTTGAAGAGGTTATGGGTACCGAAAGGTGGGTGCCCACTTTTGAAGCTTTACCACCTGCTAAATTCAAAACTCTACCATCCACCGTCCAACCACCCAAGATTGAACTCAAAGCTCTCCCCTCTAATCTCAAGTATGCATTTCTTGGTGATACCAAAATCTTTCCAGTAGTATTTTCATCTAGCCTTAAGAATCACCGAGAACAAGCCCTCTTGATGATTTTGAGGGATCATAAGAAAGCTATTTGGTGGATCATAGCCGACATCCAAGGTACTAGCCCTTTACTTTGCAAACATCATATATACCTTTAGGATAACATCAAACCATCTTGCCAACCCCAACGCCGTTTAAATCCCATCATGCGGGATGTTGTGCGAGATGAGGTGTTGAAATTGTTGGATGTGGGAATCATCTACCCTATTGCCGATAGCAAATGGGTAAGCCCCATTCAAGTGGTTCCTAAGAAATCCGGAGTCACCGTGGTGGCCAATGAAAAAGGGGACTTAATCCCTACACGTGTTGTCACCGGGTGGCGAGTGTGCATAGACTATCGGAAGCTAAATTCCTCCACAAGGAAAGACCATTTCCCTCTCCCCTTCATTGACCAAATGTTGGAGAGGGTAGCCGGTCACCCTTTCTATTGCTTCCTAGATGGTTATTCCAGATATAACCAAATAGAGGTAGCCTTTGAGGACCAAGAGAAGACCACCTTTACTTGCCCATTTGGCACTTTTGCCTACCGTCGCATGCCTTTCGGGCTTTGCAATGCTCCCGGCACCTTTTCTAGGTGTATGATGGGTATTTTTAGCGATATGATTGAGAAGGTGGTGGAAGTGTTTATGGACGATTTCTCCGTCTTCGGTGACTCCTTTGAGTCATGCCCCGTACTTGAGAGATGTGAGGAGACGAACCTTGTGCTCAATTGGAAAAAATACCATTTTATGGTCACCCAAGGAATCGTTCTTGGTCACATAGTTTCATCCAAGGGGATTGAGGTAGACAGATCCAAAGTAGAACTTATCTCTAAACTACCCATCCCAAAGTGTGTTAAGGATATCTGTTTGTTCCTTGGGCATGCTGGTCTTTATAGCCATTTCATTCAAAATTTCAGCGCCATTTTTTGTCCCTTATGTCAACTACTCTCGGAAGACACACCATTTGCTTGGACACATGAATGTGAGAAGGCTTTCTCAAAGCTTAAAGTCGCTCTCATGACTTCTCCCATCATGTCATCCCCTAATTGGAGCTTAACATTTGAGCTCATGTGTGATGCTAGTGACTATGTCATTGGGGCGATCCTAGGCCAAAGGGATAGGAAAGTACCTCATGTTATTGCTTATGCAAGCAAAACCTTGAATGACGCCCAATTGAATTATACTACCACCGAAAAAGAACTATTGGCGGTTGTGTTTGCACTTGACAAGTTCCGGTCCTACCTCATAGGATCACCCATTGTTGTTTACACCGACCATGCTGCCCTTAAGTACCTCATGACCAAGCCCGATGCCAAAGCTCGGCTAATTAGGTGGGTGCTTCTTCTCCAAGAGTTTGATCTCACAATCAAAGATAAGAAGGGAGTAGAGAATGTGGTTGCGGATCACTTGTCACGCCTCGAATTTGAGGATCATACCACCGATATGCCCATTCCCGACTCCTTTCCCGATGAGCAACTCTTGGCTATCTCTAGTTGCCCGTGGTATGCCGATATTGTCAACTACTTGGCCACGGGGCAAATCCCTTAACGTTGGACTCTGCAAGATCAGAGAAAATTTTTAGTGGAGGTGAGAAGATTCGTCTTCGATGACCCTTATCTATATCAAATTATCCGGCGGTGTGTGCCCAACGATGAGCAAAGGGAAATCCTTCTATTTTGCCATATCGAAGCATGTGGCAGTCATTTCTCCTCCAAGAAAATCGTCGCCAAGGTTTTACAATGCGGCTTATATTGGCCGAATCTTTTCAAGGACACCTTTGAATATTGCAA
>JABCMJ010006538.1:0-13498 GCA_014822125.1 Arbutus unedo
TCTTATTTTTCGAACCAAACAAGGAGTGTTATACTCTTGATCAATCGTCGCCATTAATTTGGTACGATTGATACTTGGGTCGATGTCCTCCTATGATTTGACTTATTTTTATTGAACGAGAATTAATTTTGAATACATTTTTTGATTAAATTATTTTTCATCGAATTATTTTCCGATCAAGATTCTCTGGCCTGAATTCTTGATTGTGTTATAAAAGGAAAGATGTTGTTACCAAAAATCTAGGATGGAAAGATTCCACGGATCTGGCCTACTTTCTTAATCCATAGTTTCCTATCTTAGCTTTACTGGTTGTCTACATTCTAGAGGCAAAGATCAGTTTTACAAAATTAAAATATTGATTTGGTCGGCGCATCAGTGACACTTTTGCCGATCGATCATGGACCAAGAACGTTAAGATAATATTACGATGGCTTTATCTCTGGACTAGTTCGTGGCCAAATTTATGAGATTGGAGTACTAGTGATTTGATGCGACAAATTTTAGACGTTGACTGAGAAACATGGACATCTTGCTTTCCACTCTCAATGTTGTCTATCGTCTCACCAACACCAAGCCTAATTTGGATCAAAAGAAATCACTGGAAGAAGCATGTGTAGAGACGAAATGAGAACTCGATGATTAGATATATGTGGATATACGTGGATGACATTCAAAATACAATCTCACACCCTCTATTGGATTGGCATGAGAAGAAGGGATGCACAAAAGAATTTGAGGAGGCAAAAGTTTTACTGGGTATGTCACAACTACAAAATTATTTGCTTTTAAATTTTTTCGTGTTAAGAATCCAAATAATCATTATGTGATTGAACAATTTCATGACTTTGCGTGGATCTTTGACCAATTCAAACAACTAGACATGAAAATGAATCAATACTCCATAATTTTTTCGGCTATAATGCATAAACTTCCTACGACATGGAAGGACTACAAAAACGTTTGATACATGCAGAAGGAACTGGCTCTTGAGGAGTTAGGGAAGCATCTCGGCATTGAGGAGGAGCTTTGCGTCAGAAACAGTTATTACATGGCTCTTAGGCTTTCAAAGTCTTTGGAGTGGAGAAAGGAGAAAGTTCTAAATAGTCCTCCAAACTCGGAAAGAAAAATCATAAAAAAAAAAAAAACTAGAATCTGGAAAAAGAAAAATAACCAGAACCAGAACAAAACTATAAACCAGATGAGATGACATTCAAGAAAAAGAAGGGCTCTTACTTCCATAGCCCCAAACTAAGGCCCCTCAAAAATATTTGTCATGCCTTGGCCACTGCAAAAGTGAGAGTCGTGCACTGAAGAATAAGGAAGAGATTGACTCTGTTCTCAAAGATGATCGAGCACGGTGGAATAGGCACGCATGTAAGGACAAATTTGTTCAATAAATATGTACCTGTGAGGATGACATCGTTCTCTACATTGCAAATTCGTCCACTAGAGTTGCATATATAGGCGAAGGAACTGTGCATCGGAAGTTCAATTTTGAAAGATATATCATGTGCCTGAAGTTAGTACATATGACCTTCGATTCTATAAGTCTTCTTAACAAATTTGGTTTCAAACTTGAATTATAGTCGTACGAGTTAGTAAGAACTTAGTTTCTACAAGTCTTGTTAACAAATAGAACGAAAAAATTTCAATACACAATTTCACTTTGTAAAACAAAAGTTACATGAAGTAAACAAACCTCAATAAAGCCAAGGGGTTTAATTCCCTCGTAAAAGTATTAGTCTAATCCCCACATGGATTATTGGGGAATACATATGAGAAAACAACACAAATGAGAAAATCCCAGTAGAAAGAAAAGAGGGAGAAACAAAAAAAAATATTTGCTTAATTACTTTTCCTTCATCTCCCTCGTCCTAATTTTGTCCACTCTGGCAAGAACTCCCTTAACAGCTAAATCAAATGCATCTTCAGAGGTCTCCAACCTGGATGACGATGGATTGGCATATATTACGCTTGGAATCAGCCTTATAACCTCCTCCCTCATTCCTATCACTGTCTCTTCTGATATCCCGCTAAGCGTCGTTTCAATATCTGCTGTCCCATTTTTAATCATACTCTCCGGGATAAATACAGAATATTGTGTGTAATTCTTTGGAAAATACCATTTATATTGTGTGTAAGCGGTGTCCATACTGAAGAAGACCGGGATGCACCCAGCCAAAATTGAATCAAACGTTGATCGCCGGGTTGGCGTATCACCACGAGGCTGTAAGCAGAATGTAGATTTACGAAACGTTTCGATCACATAATTTGGGTCGTCGCAAATGCCAGTCGAATTAGAACTTTGACAATCTAACCACTTGCACTTATCCCATGCAGCTAGGCACTGGCTGATAATCTCACCACGGATAGAATCCTGCTGGTTTGGTCGTGGAGCACCGATGAAAGAGAACAAATATTTCCTCTTTTGTTTCCTGACCATGTTCTGCCATTCAAACACTTGATTGTCATTTGAGGGATGGAAATTTGTTGGGTATGGAATCGCAAAGTCTCTATAGATCCATCTACTGGATTCAATTCCAAGGATTGTCATGTTCTTCACTTGAGGCAAATACATGAGGTTGTTACCCCAAGGCGAGTCGTCGGTTAGTCTTCTGAAATCCCATGTAGTCCTTCCAACAACAAAGAAATGATCCCTACCCCACATCAACTTCCACTCAGGTTTTCGAAGTAGCCACTTGAACAGATCAATAGGGCCCGAATCTCGAATCGAGGAGTTATATCCCCATAGATAACGACCAAGGTCAAGGCCAGCATAAAAGGGCACATATACTGCGGAAGCCAATGCAGAATTATTTGTTAAGCACTCATATTGCTTCATTCTGTTGTGAAAAATGACTTCTAACAGGTAGGGGTGGGTTACAAACCAAGTGTTGGTTTGGAGAAGTCCCCCAGCAGGAGCGTGAGATGGGAGTTTTAGGGCATTTCAGGAGATTTGAACAGTTTTTGGTGAGAATTTGTGTGTTGAATCTGGTAGGAGTATCATACATATATATGTATCGTCCTGAGCATGAATTCTGTATGGGTTTCATTTCCATTCTATCACCTTTACGTGTAAAGAAAAAGAAAGCCGAATAAGCGGAGTAGCAGCACGCTAGAAACCATAAAAGGAAGGACATGTAGAGAGCAAACCTTAAATGCCTTGCGCTGCAAACACAGTACGTCCAGTTTTCCATTTGGGACTCAAAATACTGAAGAAGAAATCTATGCGAACTGAAACCTTTGGGGTATGATCAGCCCATTCAAAAACTATGCCAACTCACGTGGGTTAAACTGCTAGAGATATGGTATAATATTAAATATGAGCCGTCTGATTTAAGGATTGTCTCGAGATCTGACCATTCTGATTCAAAGTTTTAATTTTTCAGAAGACTAATCCACTTGTTAAAAGAATAATCTACGTATACACATGTCAAACATTTCAATTAATTATGATAATCCAGTTGTTCAATTAATTATGATAATCCACTTGTTCAAGTAATTATGATAACCGGCCAGTTGTTCTATATAATCTACGAATACACATGTCTTAATATGTAAATTACTTATTTAAAAAAATCAATTTCATCATACACTCGTAGCATTTTGAAAATTTTATATTTTCCTCCTCAATAAAAATAAAATCGTAAAAAATATTGCCGGAATTTGAAGGAGACGTATATATATTAAGATCCACGAGTTTAATTTTTTGGATGAAATATTTACATGTCGAAACCTACAAAAAGAATGGCTCGAATCATTCTGACAAGTTGTGTAACATCTTTTGGATGAAATTGTGTGTTTGAGAAATGTCTTAAAAAAAAATGTGAACGAAAGTTGTGGTAACGTTTAATGTTTTAGATCTCTCAAGGCTTATGGTTTCTACTCCTTTTGTTTAACTTTTTTTTTTTTGATCGGCGTTATGTTAAAATTCATATCATAGAACAATAATATTCTAGAAAAACAATTATATGCAAACAATATTGAAGTAATCGTTAGCGTATCCATAGTGAATTGCTCGTAGAAGTTAGATTTTAATTAGCCGTATTAATAAATCTACTACTGCATATGTATAATCAAGGATAATTAATAAGCATCTCAAATAGAATCCTATAGGATTGGAATCAAAGTTTTGGAATTCTGAAAGTCAACTATGTCAGAGACTATTTTGTTTCTCACATGCAACATAACTTGTCAAATTCTAAATCATAAATTAAGAACAAATATGGTTGAGCTTTAGAGGATTGTGTATGGATCATTTTTAGTATAATAATCCCACAAATTTGTGGCGACAAATTTGTTCAAAGACATCGATAAACTTTTGTTGGGTTCTGGAGATAAAAAGTGGTCGATGCAGTAATTCAAAGACATAGTGGGATGCAGTAACTTTAATTTATTGTCTAAGAATATTGATGCTACATAATACTCTAAATATAGTGTGTATATATATATATATATCCAATAATTATTCACAATGTGAGGGAGGATTCGCCCTAACATATATGTACATTTTGGCTTCTTTTTTTTTTATTATTTATAAACATTTGCTCATCTTGACAAAAAAAAAACTCTAAAATGTAAAAATTTATGATCAAAAGTTTAAAAATTTAAATTTAAATTAATAAAAATAATCCAAAATCAAAACAAATGTTTTTAAATTAATTTTCCATTTCCTAAATATCTTGTTCAAGTATGACTCATATTTGCTTAGTTTTTTTGTTCTTTTTTTTATTATCGAAATTAGCAATTAGACAAACTTAATAAAAAATTAAAAGGACAAATAAATCAAGGGAACTTATTTTTTAATCTCATATCTAAGTGTTTATTATTTTTTCATCCTATATACTTACAAACATTAAGTTATGGTCTTTTTTTTAAAAAAATACCAAACTTACCTTTATCTTGACATTAACGAATGTTAGCAGCAAATTCATAAAAACACACTATTAACAGTCTTTTTCCAAATATTGAACTCGTCTCTCCTAAAATCGTGAGACTGAAAAAAATGACCAACAATCCTCATTATATATCGAGGGCTCCAGAATCCATCAACTTACTGGAATCGCATACAAACACCACACCATATCTGCAGAACATTGATCGCCAATACTGGAATACGGAGTACTGGTTTGATTTGACTGCTTCCAGAGAAGAACGACAGAAGTCGCATTGTTTTCGTCGGACTATGGGCTAGGGTAAGGTACGAATCATTGGAATACATGTTTGGTTTGGATGACATTGACTCAGACATGGTATATTTGAAGGTCATGGTACGTTTTCAGATATCATGGTAAATTTGAAGCTCATGGTAAATTTGCCGAAATGAAACAAAACTTACAGGTCATGGTACATTTTCAAATATTATGGTAAATTTGAAGGTCGTGGTAAATTTCTAGGTAAGGAATAACACTTGTCGTCCATGGTAAATTTGCATATATCATGGTAAATTTAAAGGTAACGCACGACATCTGATAAATTGGCAAATTTCATAGTAAATTTGCGGGGTAAAACACTAAATTTACAAGTTATGGTAAATTTGAAAATATCATGGTAAATTTTCTGGTAAGGAACAATACCTACAGGTCATGGTATATTTTCATAAAATGGTGAAGATAATTATTAAAGATAATTATGAATCTCAAACTACCATTTCAGGTAAATATAATTACTAAAGATAATTATGATTACATGTTTTGAACCTAAATTAGTGCTACAAATTTAAACTTAACACATCAAGAATTAACTAATCAAAGAATAAGAGGATAAAGTATTCCTAAAAAATAATGGCAAATTTTGTCAAACCATACAAAAATAGAATTAAAACATAAGTTCAAAAAATAGATAGGATGAAAACCTAAGTCGAAAGGATTAATAGGACCCTAATTTAAATTATCCATAAATCAACACAACCAAACCATGTTAAACGCTCCAAGTCGGCTTCACCCAATAATCAATTTGTATTGCCTACAGAATAATTAATTCCCCATCTCTATTGGCTGAATTTCTGGTTCCAGTATCTTGCATTGTGCCTAATAGTTTAAAAAGGGAAAAGTACGCATCACTGGTATTATTGACTAAAAAAAATTACCACAATCATGGTCAATAGTTTTAAAATTATCATAATCATGGTCTTTACAAAAACAATTCCTAAAATATAGTGACCATGCATATTTATGACCATAATATCCTTCTAGCCGTACTGACTTGCACTTTGGAACTGAGTCACCTGCACCATGTAACAGAGTGACTTGCACCGCGAACGTAAACGACTTGCACCGTAAACGTAAACGACTTGCACCATAGGAAGAATTATCAAATAGTAGCATTGACTTACACCTTGAAATAGAGTGAGTTGCATCATGGAACGAAGCTAGTGACTTGCTCTGTGAAAATAAACAACTTGCACCATAGAAAGAATTACCAAACAGTAATATTGATTTGCACCACGGAATGTAGTGAGTTGCACCTAAAATGTGAACGACTTGCACCATAGGGAGAAATATTACCAAACGGTTAGGTTGTGGTGATAAATTGTGTAGATGGATGTACTCTTGTATATCATCCTCTTTTCTAGCAATTCTTATCAATGGATCTCCATCTAAGGAGTTCAAACCTCAAAGAAAAGTTAGGCAAGGAGACCCAATCTCACCTTTCCTCTTCAATGTTGTGGTAGAATCCCTCAATATTCTATTTGAGAGGGCCCAACAAATTGGTATTATTAAGGGTGTTCAAGTGGGAGATTAGGTCAGTGACATTACTCATCTTCAATTTGTTGATGACATCCAGGCTTTTTGCAACAATAATGAAGTAGACATAAAAAGTATCAAGAGGATTCTAAGGTGTTTCCAATTGTTGTCTAGAATAAAAGTGAATTTCTTAAAAAGTATGTCGTGTGAAATTAAAGTGAATGATATGAAAACCCTCCCCTTGATTTACGTTGGTTTACCACTTGGTTCTAACCCAAGAAGAACTCAAATGTGGCAGCCTGTTTTACAAAAGGTTAACCTCAAACTATCATTGTGGAAAAGGAGACTGTTATCTATGGAGGGAGATTGGTCCTGGTCAAATCTACATTATCATCTATGCCTATTTATCTCATGTCCCTGTTTAGGATGCCAACTGTCATTGCTGCAAAGATTGAGAAAGCTCAAAGGCAATTCCTATGGGGAGATAGCTCAGACAAATAGAAAATGCACCTTTTGAGTTGGGAAAAACTGACAAGGTACAAGAAATTTTGGGGCCTGAGAATTCTCAAGTTAAGAGAGCATAATTGTGCTTTGATGGCAAAATGGTGGTGGAAATTCAATGAGGATAAAGAATCATTATGGATGAGGCTTGTCAAGGCCAAATACAATCTTTCCAGTGCAGAACGGCAACCAAAGCTCCCAAATCAGGGCAAGGCCTCAATTTGGTGGAAGGACATATGCAATTTAAGAAGATCAAAGATAAACATGGGCAATTTAATCATTCAGGGTTTCAAGTGGAAGGTTTTTGCGGGCAATACCACCAGCTTTCGGAATCAGGTTTGGATAGGGAACCAATGCTTAGCGGACGAATACCAAAAGCTTCATTCCTTATCTACTCAAAACCAAGGATTGCTTATGGATTTTTATGACCACAACACTCTAAATTGGAAACTTAATTTTAGAAGGCCTTTGTATTCTTGGGAGGAGATTCAGCTCCAGGAAATATATCATGTAACGCCTCGAATTTCAGATATATTAATAAAAAGAGTGAAGTAACTAAAATACCATAATTATATTGAAATACGAGTTTAATACAAGAGATAGTTGAAATACATTCAAAAAGATTTTTACATCAAAAAGACTTTACAAGTAAAGTCACAGAGCAGTCTAAACAAAGTTAGGTGAAGCACGACTCCACTGGGTCTTCTTCGGGATAGGCACAATCATACGGTGTATACTCCGGTCTAACTCCAACGCCGTCAGTACCTGGTTATCAAACACAAAGGGCATGAGAAAGTTGCGCGATGAGTTTTTACACTCAATAAATTACCCCACCCTTAAGTTTCATTTTGAATGTTTTAGCATAATAATATGATGTGAAATGTACAGAGTATAAAATAATTCAATGTCTAATCATGCGATAAGATAAGTGCAGAAATAGTAAGTACATGATTTGAATTGAAATAGCACAATTGAAATCAGTAGAGTAATAATCATAGGGACTATAAGTTCCAAACGTTCCACGAGTCCTCGACTTGAATCAAATATTCTAAAGTATGACCATGTCATATAATTCCATCAATTGTTTCAAGAATGACCTCATCATTTATTTCGAATAGGCTTTTCTGACATCAATGACCTCGTAATATATTTCGAATCAACATTTGTAAATTAATAAAGTCTAGTATGGTACTCCTGAACGATAACGATCCCGACCACCCGATTAATTGATGCTTCCCAACTACCCTACTCCCCAACCACATTTTTTTCTAATTGTCATGTTCCTAATCAATATGCTATCGCTGGCATTATATATTGTCGTTACCGTACTGGAATAATATAAGTTTAAAGTTTACGCTAGAAGGTTATTTAGATTAAAGGGTACGATAGGACTAGATATAATTTCGGCTCAAGCGTAACTTGACTAAACGCATGACACGACTAAATTACAGTGTTTGGGTAATATAAAGTTTTGGTCTATCATACTATTTGGTTAAAATCAAAGCTCATCTCATGTCGCATCACGGCTATAAGACATCCATAATATTCTCGCGGAGAATATATCCACAACCACTAATCGTACAACATTATTAGTGTGTTTAACATTTCGGTATCCATGGGACACCCTTAGTATCAACAATTGATCAGTTTCAAAGTAATTAGAGTAATAATCATGGTAATTCATGCTTGAAAAATATTTAAACCATTATACAGAAATCACATAATCATAAGATGGGTGCGTAAGTAAGTAAAAATTTAATTAGTTAATCATAACAAGTTTATTTAATGATACACGTTTTAAGATAAATATTTTTATTTCAATGATAATTGATAAAATAATTAAATCTATAATAAACTATAACAAATTTAATTATAAAGATCATAAAATAAATTTAAAATTTATACCACAGAGGTACAATCTATAATTTATAAAAATATAGGGTAAAAATTATATTTTTAGAAAATAATTTATTCCAGTAAAAAATCCCATTCGGAAGTCCTTTCGATCGTGCATCCGGTTAGTGGTTTGGTCGACCGGACTTGCAATTGGCCAAAAAATCCAAATTTGCGATCGGATCTGGGAATTTTTTCGGTAGTCTGTAATTCGGGTTTTTTCCTCCAGTGAAGCTCTATTAAGGCTAATATTATACAAAAACACTCAAAATGGGTTCAAAAGGAGGGGCTTATAGTTGTTTTGGAGTCTGGTGAAGCTTGGGTCGGGTTTCAATCGTTGGGTCAGTTTAGCAGAGTTTCGGCCGAAACTTCTTCTCCTTCTTCCTTCTTCCTCTCTTCTTCGCAGCTCTGGGGCCTGGTGTGTTAGGACTGAGGGGAGGAGGTTCTATTTATAAGGGAAAGGAAGGGTTGAATGCATGGCTGAGATGGGACGGTGGAGATCGACGAAGGGGGGGCGGAGTGGGGCGGCCATGGCAGGGTTAAAGGGATGATAGTCTGGTGGTGGCAGAGGGCAGATGAGAGGTAGAGTGTGGTTGATGGGAGAGAAGGGGTGTGTTGGTGACGGGGAGGAGAGAGAGAGAGTCAGTCGAGAGCGGGGAGAGAGAGAGAGAGAGAGAGAGAGAGAGAGAGATGGTATACATACACACATATACAACTGTAATATATATAAACTATATATAGTAAGTAACTAAAAGTAGAAGTATATACATGCATATATATATATATATATATCACAAAAAATAGTATTTACTATTTTTTAAGGAAATTTTTAAATAAGAAAAATGTATTATATACACAAAATATATATAACAATACACATAGGCACGTGTAAGCAATAAAAATTGTACATGTGGAGTAATTAAAATATGCTCGAATTAGTCATTAAATCAATTAAAAATTATGGGTTATTACAACCTATCCCCCTGAACGAATTTCGTTCTCAAAATTACAAAGTGTCATAAACAAAAACGTGGATAACGTCTTCGCTTTCCCAAGTAGATTCTTCAATATTGCGATGATGCCACAAGACTCGGACAAGACAGATGATCTTTTCTCATAAAGTCTTCTCTTCATAGTCAATGAGGATGTGGGTGGGATGTGCTATGTACTTGCAAAGCATGGATACATGAAACACGTGCACACGTTTGATCTAAGGTGGAAGTGCTAAATGATAAGCAACTTCTAGGATGCACTGCAATATCTCAAACAGACCAATATATCGTGGCAATAGCTTCCCTTTCTTCCCAAATTTGATAATTCCTCTGCTCGGCGAGATCTTCAAGAAAAAGTGGTCTCCAACATTGAAAGTCAGAGGTCTAGTTTTCTTGTTGGCATAGCTCTTCTGTTTACTCTACGTTGTCAGAAGTCGCGGTCGGATGACTTTGACTTTCTCTATGATCTATCGCACAAGATCTGGTCCCAAAAAGGGTAGTCTCTCCAACTTCAATCCAGCATATAGGTGATCAGCATGGGCGTCCATAGAGTGCTTCATACAGTGCCATCTCGATACTCGTCCAACGTTGAACGTCAAAGGTCTGGTTCTCTTTTCGGTTTGGTTCAGTTTAATTTTTTTCGTTTTAGTCTGGTTTGGTCTGATTTTTAATTTGACACCAGAGGTCAAATTTTTTGTGAAAGGTAAAATTTAAATGGCTCAAAAGTTTCAAAGGAAGTTTTAAATTTTTTAGTCAAATCTAACGTGAATTTGGTTTCTTTCAATTTGCTTTAAATTTGACACCAGAAGTCAAATAAAAAAAGTCAACTTTAAAAATGCAAAATAGACACATTAGTTGAAAATAAAAATTAAAAACAAGGATGAATTACTCAAATACTTTCTATAATTTGATCCTAGTGTTACTTTATTAGTCTCTACTATTTGAAATGGTTCAATTTTGACCTTCAATTTATATTTTGATTCCAATCAGATCCAATCGTTAAGTCTGCTTGTTTAAATAATAGAAAGTCAACGGTTGATCCAAAAAAAAGGGCAATTGGCAACTTCATGGGTCAAAACTAGGGGGACTAAAGTTACAAGGGTATACAATTATCAAGTACAGATATTCCCATGTTAATTTTTTTTTACTAGAGTTACCTAGTTTATTTATTTATTTATTTTACTATTTTTCTATTCTATATTTTTGTTTATGTTGAATTATTTTTTAAAAATTATATATCATTTTGACTAAAAGCTTTTGTGAAATTTAAATAATTTACGACTAAAAATTTTAAAAAATCACTAAAATTCAAACATGTTTGAGATACAAGCATAATTTAAAATTTTTTTTGCATCTTTATTAATTATTTCGGAATATATGTTTGATTTATTTCATGTGATTCAGAATCTTTAGTAGCAGGGTTTGGACCCGAGGCCTTTATTTGATGCGTACGTGTACGAGAGTATTGAGGCTTATTTTGGGAAGCACACTTGGAGGCTTAAAATCAGATTTTGGGAAGGGAGGAGACCACACAACCTTCATTTGCTCACTTTTTCTCTCTCTCTATGATGCTCTCTTTTCTCTCTACCATATATCTAGAGTTCTTACTCCATTTTTAAATACCTTCAAGATAGTGTGGGATTGCATTGTGGTTGACAAGTATCCGAGGCTTGATTGTTGATTCGAAGCTCGGAGGAGAGGATTCAAAACTCAAGAGGATTTGGAAGCTAGAGCTTTGTGCTCTTCGTCAAATCCGTCCATCCAAAGCTTGGGAAGGGATATCTCATTTATATTATGAGTTTATGACTTGTTTTGATGTTATTTTCATGCTTGATTCGTAGCTTGATGTTAGTATTAGTGGTTTGGAGTTTGGAAAAAAAATCTGTCAAAATTGCATTTTTTGTAAAATTTACATTAGCGTCCGAATGGAAGACATGGGCGTCTGGATAGCTAGTCCAGAGAAATGGACAACGAGTGTATTGTATGGGGCATCCTAATGGGATTGATTGGCGTTCGGATGAGATAGTCTGACATCTGGATGGGATACGACATGTTCGGACAGAAATGGTGAAACACTATTTTGGCAATTTGGTTATCTTATACATAGCTGTGGACACTCTTTTACTTGTTCAATTGTCATGGTTACCCTTGAATTTATTGCATGTAGTGTGTGTAAGGATTGGGGATAGAGTATATAAGACATTTTATTTTGGACTTTAGAATTATGTGTTTATAATTTTGGGCCATCGATTTGCACATTACGTCATGTTTATGAGTTTGGGTTTGTTGTGTATGGTTAGAGAGTGCGATATGATATTTTTTTGTGATAACTTATGATTTGAAGAAATTGTATAATGGACTTTGAGAGATTGGAACAATTCTATAATACCTTACAGATTGATAGGATGATTCGAGAGTCAGGCAGGGATGGTGTTTTAACCTACTAGATAAAAGTTATTTTGGAGATTTAAGTAAGAATCTATGGCATTTTGTTGAAAGAAAATCTTATATTTCATGAAGTTATCGGTTGATACCAAAATTGGATATAAATCACATTTTCAACTTATGACTTGAATGTTTTGAAAACTTGAACGAGAGTTCACGATAGTTAGTGAGAGGTGAAAGTTGGATTGAGCAGTAGGACATGCCCTAATAGTGGGATTACCTGGTATGGGTATTATTATCACTCGGTAAGAGATGAGTTGAGTTGACTAGTATGTCCTTATAATAAGATGATCCCGTGTCGATATTACCAACATCCCATATCTCTCGTATGAGACCTATTTACCTAATATTAGGCTAAGACTTTGCGTGTGAGGTACCGTATTGTCGACTATGGTTTGAGTCACGATGTGAGACAACGTGGGAGAGGTTCTTCTTCCTTGTGTTTATGCTTCTTGTTATCGTTTCATAAGATGGTCCACTCTGTCTTAGTGTCATGAGGGGTTCTCTTGTTCTATG
Source organism: Arbutus unedo (assembly GCA_014822125.1). Classification (NCBI taxonomy): domain Eukaryota; kingdom Viridiplantae; phylum Streptophyta; class Magnoliopsida; order Ericales; family Ericaceae; genus Arbutus; species Arbutus unedo. Next base: position 13,034 of record JABCMJ010006538.1, read on the forward strand.
GTAGAGCGATAGGCATTGACATGCCATGAACATCGGGTCAGGCCTTAGAACCATCGGGTCAGATCTGAAAATCATCAGGTCAGGTTTGGAAACCATCCAGTCAGATCTGAAAATTTCGGACAGAAGGTCAATCTGACCGGTCAGGTCTGTGAACAACCAGTCAGATGTTCCAGTCAGATCCGAAATTTTGGCCTGGAATTTTAAAAAATTTTAGGCAGAATGTCAATCTGACCGGTCAGATCTGGGGACCATCCGGTCAGATCTTCCGGTCAGATTTTCTGCGCGATTTTAAAAAGGGTAAAAATCAGATTTTTTGCAAAAGAAATTCAACTTTTTCAAAAGGGGTTTCTCTCTCTCTCCTTAGGGGTCTTCTTCCCCATCAAACCCCAACTCCAAACCTTTGATTCCCCTTCATATTATTCAAATTCCTTCAAGATCTACCACTAATATCTCGAGATTAGTGGG
>JABCMJ010006542.1:0-18665 GCA_014822125.1 Arbutus unedo
GGCAGTTCATTGAAGGTCCCCGTGTGTGGGGTTAAGTTATTCGTGTTATTTAAATTATTCCGCCACTATTACTGTTTAGAAATTGAGATAATATTTTAATTGTTTTATTATGTTTTAAATTTTAAACTTGAGAGATTTTTTTTTATATTAATATTAATGAAGTATTAAATTCTACTTAATTAATTATAGATCATAAATAAATAAATAAATAAATTATTTAAAATTTCGGGTGGTTACATACATGTAGTCTTCTCTTTGCATCTAGGGTTTTAAAAAGTATTTATTTATTTATTTTTAAGAACACTTGAATAATTCGATCTTATGGGGGAATAAATCCACTGTAATTGCCAAATAAAAACTTAATTGTCCCTTGACAACTAATTTTGAGATTGACAACAACCCAAAATTACTAAAAGTAAATTGACAATCTGGATAATCATATCCATGAGCGATTTGGATAATTATATCCATGGGTCAAAAGTAGATCACATGGGCTTACGATTATGGTTTAGTACCCCATAAATTCAGTGCTCACACTCTTTGAGCATCATATCATACTTCATGGATTTGCCCAAAATCTAATTGAACTTGTAAGTGGTTCATTGTTTTACAAGTGTCGTGACATCAAGAAACTATATTGTTGCAATAGCACTAAATTATTAATTCTTATCACACATGAAACTAATGCAAGTTGCGTGTGCCATGATCTTGATTTTAGGATTGTCAGTCCAATTTTATCAATTTCCTCTATTGGGTTTTACCAATGATCCATGTTAGGCATAAGGGTTATTGAATTAATTGTATCGGCAGTGACTTGGTGAAAAAAGAAACACAGCAGATTGTACATATTGATAGTCTACTCTTATGGCCAATTGTAGTATTTTATTGTACAAGGAGTCTATCTAAAGTAATATATTACTAATAGGGTCGAATCCAGGGACATATAAAAAAACACATAAAAGAATATTTCATCTCAACCGTTAAAATCAACGGCTAAGATTAAATTATTCTCTCTCCTCTCTCTCGTTCGTTACACAATAACCCTCTATATCCCCTCCCCCACACCTTTTCTCCTCTCGACTTCCAGCGAATCTAACTTTGACGAATGAGGCACGTGTAAGTCTCCATCTCTATATAATTTCTCCGCCAAGATAAACATAAAAGAAGGAATTTTCTAAGATTTTAAGGAGGTTCTTCCATGCCAACATACAGTAAGAAAAAAAAATCAAATACAGGTGTAAATCAACAGATAATCAAAAGCAAGCAATTGATAAACTAATTAATATGCGTAAGGGAAATAGAAACAATAGATTTAAGCAAACTCAAAATGATAATAGAAAAAATAAAAATAAATACAGGTATAATATATACAAGTATGTTCTTTTATTGTACTCGTCTTTCCGTCAAATGGGAGCATGAACTTTTGCTCCCAGATTTCTTCCAAGTAATTTAGCCTTGTAATTAGTGTGATTAAATCTGAAATAAATTAAGCTTTATAATCTCATTAAAGTTTTTGCCAGAATTGGGTTCACCGTTGTCGGAGTTAAATTCGCTAGAGATGGCGAGGGAGAACGTGTGGCGGAGGGGAGAGAGAGAGAGAAGTTAATGTGTAAAAAATAAGAGAGAAAAGAGAGAATAATTTAATCTCAACTTAATTTTAATGATCAAAATAAAATATTCTCTTATGTGTTTTTTATATCTCTTCCGATCTGACCCATTGCTAATATGATATTTTCTAGGCGAAATAATCGGTTAAATCCCTATCGGCCAACTATTACCGCAGGAGTAGGAAATAGATATGCTTAGTTTTTGGATAACTTTGTTTGATTAGGTGGGACCCACATGTTTGTAACAACCTGGAATCAACCCTCCCTAGCGAAAAGTCAAGGTTATAGTACATGTGGTCTCCCTGGAGAAACTTCTCTATCTCTTTCTTTCCTTTTATTTTTTTTATTTTTATTTTTTTATGCTGAAACTATAGTGGGCTTCTTAGTTACTCCCCAAATTTCAATAAAGTTACTAGGGAATTGATTCCTAGCCACAACCTCAGTCGCAATCAAATTATTATTTTCTCTTCAGAAGGCATACTTACTCTAATGATTCAAATAAATAAAGTGCTTCAAGTAGATGTAAATAATCTAGCACATTTAAATAGCTCCGGTTCATAAAATAGGCATGATTTGAGATGCTTTTATCATCCAATTATACAAATTAATTGATCTGGATATTAAAAACAACTTTGAAACCAAAGCTCAGAAGTTAGAAGCAGAACGAGAGTAGGATAGATGCTTAGTACAAGTGGAAGTTTGAAAAGACCGATCCAATATGGTAGCGGATGCCATGAAAAATAAGACAATGGAGAAGAGATAGTGATCAATAGATCGATATCTGATTGTGCTAACTTTTCCTATCCCATCACAAATTCAAGATCCAACAGAGCCTATGATTATGAACTATCTCATGATACAATCTTGATTTTTACTCAAGACATGTTCGGTAAGGTTTGCCATACATAGCCAGAAGTGGCCCACACTTGTTAAAGACATAAACGTAGGGCAACATATACAGTTGTCTATAAGACTTATCTCATAGGTGGGTTCATTCTTTTTTAACTCATTTGTCGATTTGCTCTGAATTGTAGCAGTTCGGAGTTGGGCATTCGATTGGATTCTTATGGGTCTACAATAGATGGCCTTTTTCTTTTTTATGCCGTCCTCGGTATCTGAATAAAAATATACATTCGAGAAGGGTAGTAGTATTCAGTTAGTATTTTCATACTTATCAATACTTTCGTTCAAAAGGAATATATTGATACACAAGATTGTATGCATATGTAAATTATATAATTGTGTAGGTTAATTTCATAATTTACGAGAATTACTTTCATAGTAGTTTTCAATTTGTATTATCATAACTGATATCTTTATTCATATTTTCATAAAATCTTTAGCCTTCATCCGTTCAATCTTGAAATTCTTCATCAGTCTTTGATCCCATTTGAAGTTTAGATTTTTAGATTGTACTTAAGTATAATTTTGAGTATTTTCTATATGTACAGAATATTAATTTCTTATACTCCAAATAAGTTTGATTTGATATGAGAAAACTTCAACTAGTTTTATAATATTATGTGAACTTTTTTCAAATGAGTAAATAGGAATTATTATTACCTAAAAAAATGATTTACGAAGGGATACAGACTACAGCCATGTTGAATGCATAATGCAATTGGTTAATATGTTTTGCGAAGGGATATCATATCCTACAAATCATCTCGTTTTCTATTAAATACATGAACGGGATTAATGATTTAAAAATTAGATAACATTGGTGAATTAGAAAGAAAAGAAAAATAAAAAAGGAGATAAATTTGGTTGTGCTCAAAATGGGTGTACGTTCCGGCTTAAACCACCATGTACGTTGGTGAAGAACCCAACGAGGCCAGTCCTGTATGGTAGGTACGTACGCCGTCGATCTCCGTCCTTCAACGCTCTGTTCCGATTATAATGAGCAGACAACGACGCCGTCTTGCTTTTCCCTCCCTCCTTTGCCTTCACTTTCGCTCCGCCCACGGTGGCCTCAACCTCACCGGTGATCTTCTTCGCCGATGTGGTCTTGCTCTTCTCCTCTCTCTTCGAACTCGCCGAGATCGAACCGTTTAAAAAGACGAAAGCGTCCCTGCCGTCGCTGTTGCTACGGTTAAGCAGATCTCGAAACCTAAACAGCTTTGAAAAGCCGGTGGAGCTACTCTTCTTACAGACCTCCGGCGAGGCTTCCACAGCTTTTCCGGACCACTCGCAGAAGATCTCCGCCTCCGTTGCGGAAGGAATAGAAACGTCCTTTGCCTCGACGAAGACCTTTACCGGAGGCCGATGTGGTAAATTGAACTTCGAATCCAACATAAGACTCTGGTCAAACAACGGGAAAATCGGATTGATCTGACCATTCTGGAACGCATCGTCGGCGGAAATCGGGGATTCATCACCACCAGTTATACAAGAGAAAGAGAAGTCTTCTTCCTCGTAGTCTCCAGATTCTTCATCTGAGTGTTGTGATTCTTCTGCTCTATCATCGTTGGACCCGCTGAGCGTTTTCTTCGAGCTATATTCTTCGATAACTTGAGCAGAATCGGAGATGAAGGTCGGGGATAAGGTTAGTTCCGTACTTGGCTGCATTTTCAGTTAAATTAAAGTTTCGTTTTGTTTGTTCAAAATGAGATTTGATATGGTGGGTATTAAATAGGGGTAGTTGGTAAGTGGTAGGAAAGAGACAAGTAGGAGGTTTAGGTGGGGGTTTACCATCTAGAGATTGTTTGGGGCCGAAGAAAATGTGATGGAAACACGCTTCGCGTTTGTCACATCTAGAAACATTTGACTTCTCCCATGTTTCTTATGTTTTTCGGGTTTATAGAAGGAAAAGTCTAAGAATATATGTCATTCGAACACAGATACATTTGAAGTCATTAAATATATGTAAAATTTTTAAATTATTAAAAATTTCACCTGTATTCAAAGACTTATTCGATTTGTGTCTCTAACATTACTCTTTATAAAATGCCACTAGCAAGTAATATATGTTTCATGTATAGAATTTTAGAAAACAAAACTAGATACTGAAATGAAAATGACAACAAATAAAATATATAACAATTTTTAGACGACTTAAGAAAGTTTAAATGCGACAACAAAATATGTAAAATTGATGGAGGAAATTTAAAAGTGAAATACCGATCTTATAAATAATGAAATATGTTATTTGGTAATGTTTTGACATTTTAAATTGTTCCAAAATATCTTATTATTTAGATTAGTTTGGTTTTACAATGGTCAAATATAATTTTAGATTAAAAATTTGAAGTGTGTGCCACTTGTCTACTATCTGGAAACTTGCAAGTCTCTTATGCACTTCCAGGTAATTCTGAGATTATGTGCAGGCCCTTCCCAACTGTCTTAAAAGTGACGAGTTGAACGTTGTTTAATTAGTGAAAATCGTGAATCACTGGGACTTTTAAACAACTTAGCAAGAAATTTGCCTGTTATTTCATTATTGGTGACAATATTAACGGTCGGTGACTTATCTGCTCATCATAAAGTAGGGTAGGTAAGAAAACTTGAGAGACTACACTACAAGATTCAATATAGAGTCTATGCAAGTGGAGAACATAGATGACAAGGTTTCCATGGTGCCTACATGGTAGGGGTATGGCTCGACTAGCTCCTATTCTCCCTGTCCTCAAAGCCTCCCTAGAGCATGGCAGAGCTCATGAAGAGGGCCCAAAAACACATGAATGTCGAGGATACACTCAATGCCTAGAGGAATAAAGAAGAGCAAATGAACCGACAAGAGAATGAGGGATCTGACTAATCACCTCAAGTGGGAGATCCAAAAAATGAGAGACGGGACAAAAGGGGATTTTCCAAGGAGAAGGGAATCTCCAGAATTGAGGTTCAAGAAGTACACACTACCGCAGACAACATCTTGGTGTAGTTAAGCAACAAACCCAATCGAAAATGGGTGGGAAAGTTGCACAGTTTGTTTGAGAGACGATCAAGAGACAAATATTGAAGGTTTCATAAAGAGCATGGTCACGACAATGACAAATGGATAGACTTGAATGACTGCACGATTTTGCTACATCATATTTGAAAAAATCGTGTCGTTGTATTGCCGTATCAAATTTTATTATATAAACTCTCTTTTGTATGTGATTAAAGTGTATAGCTGTGAGTTTTGAGTATCGGTCCACAAGGAATATGAATAGGCTTAACAAGTAATTTTGCGAGTGTTGCATTTAGGTACACAAATCTTTCTCAATGAAATCACAACCTTTTACAAAAGATATTTTAGAGCAGCATGTTTAGTGTAAATCACAATTGGTGATCCAATGAGGTAGGATCGAAATTTGTCTAAAACAAAGACAATCACCAACACTTCTTTCTCAGTGATAGTATAATTCTTTTGTGCTTCATTCTGTGTTTTGCTCGCATAATAAATCAGACGCAAGATTTTGTCCTGTCGTTGGCCTAACACAACTTTGATTGCATAGTCACTTGCATCACTTATGAGCTCAAAAGGCAAACTGCAATCAGGCGGTTGCATGATAGGAAAGTAGCGAGACTAACTTTCAATTGAGAAAATGCCTCTTCACACTTACTTGTCCACTCAAAAGGTGTGTCTTTAGAAAGAAAACGACACAATGGATGTGATATGGTAGTGAAATTCTCAAAATCTATGTGTTCGAGGAAAGAACGAATATCCTTCATGCACCAAGGAGTAGCTAGAGAGGATATCAACTCAATCTTAATTTTATCAACCTCTATTCCTTTCGGTGACACAATGTGACCCAAAACAATTCCTTAAGTTACCATTAAATGTCATTTTTTCCAATTAAGCACCAGATTTGTGTCCTCTTATCTAAGCAAAACCTTCTATAGCTTTTTCAAATAGAACTCAAAAGAGTCTTCGGAGGCAAAAAAAACTCGTCCATAAAGATTTCTGCAATTTTTTCAATCATATCGCTGAAGATGCCCATCATGGTCCTTGATAAGGTTCGAACACATTGCACAACTCAAAGAGCATGTGTTGATATGCAAAAGTACCAAATGAACAAGTAAAAGTAGTCTTCTCTTGGTCATTCAGAGAGACTTCTATTTGATTGAAGCATGAATATCCATCAAGGAAGCAATAAAAAGAATGATCGACTACCTTTTCTAAAAATATAATCAATAAAAGGAAGAGAAAAGTGGTCTTTTTGCGTCCTTGCATTAAGCTTCTGATACTCGGTACAAACTCTCCATCCTGTGCCAATGTGAGTAGGAATCAACTCATCATTTTCATTTCTTATCACAGTACGACTCTGGACTTGTTTGGGACAACTTGGATTAGACTAACCCATTTGCTGTATGTTATTGGATATATGATTTCAACATCAAGGAGTTTCAACACCTCCTCTTGCACAACCTCATTCATGATTAGATTCAGTCGGCATTGTGGTTAGCGAGAGAGCTTCATAAAGACTTCTGCAATTTTTTCAATCATATCGCTGAAGATGCCCATCATGGACCTTAAAAGGGTTCGGGCACATTGCATAACTCAAAGGCCTCGTGTCAATATGCAAAAGTACCAAATGGACAAGTGAAAGTAGTATTTGCTTGGTCTTTCAAAGAGACTTCTATTTGATTGTAACATGAATATCTATCGATGAAGCAATAAAAATAATGACCGACTACCTTTTCTAAAATTTGATCAATTATAGGAAGAGGGAAGTGGTCTTTTCGCGTGCTTGCATTAAGCTTCTGATAATCAACACAAACTCTTCATCTCGTGCCAATGCGAATTGGAATCAACTCATCATTTTTATTTCTTGCCACAAAGACTCTGGGCTTCTTTGGGACAACTTAGATTAGACTAACCCATTTGTTGTCTGCTATTGGATATAAGATTCCAACGTCAAGGAATTTCAACACCTCCTCTTGCACGATCTCATTCATGATTGGATTCAGGTGGTATTGTGGTTGGCAAGAGGGCTTCACATCTTTCTCGAAGTATATTCTACGAGGACTGATCCCTTGGATGTCATCTATGGTCCAACGAATACTTTTTTGATGTCTCCTCAAGGCTTTCAACAACTCAACTTCCTATTGATCCCTAAACTCAAAGAAATCACAACAAGAAAGTTCTTGGATTCACCCAGAAAGACATTTAAGATTTTTAGGAAGAGTCTTAAGTTTAAGCTTTCGTGATTGAACACAAAATGGAAAAGTTTTTTATTCTAATAGTGGTAACTCTTCAAAGGTGGCCACCCATCTCTTGGTGCCCAAAACTTTTTCTTCTTCAAGGAGGGAGTATAAACACTCCACCTTCGGTGAGTCTAAAAATGGCACCTCTTTGGCTGTAAGACAAACTTTTAATATTTCAAAAAATGGATGAGTGTCCATGTGTTCTTGGACCAATGTGTCAATGATGCTCATTTCATGGACATCATCATCATCTCCTACTTAGTTTCCAATGTTAAATTACAAAGTCATGTTTCCAAAGGTCATGTTTAGTAACCCGTTTAGCAATGGATGATTTCATCAGGCATGACCAAGAAAGGTCGTCCAAGTATAATCAACGTCTGAGCTGAAGGGTTTGACATGAGACAAGTATCTTGGTTCTAAACCTATAGCCACTCCTATGGAAACTACTAAAGTTGATGCCTGAAGATGGTGAATTGATTGATGATCCTGAGATATATCGTAGACTTGTGGGAAAACTTATTTATTTCACGATTACTCGACCAAATATCTCTTATGCAGTTAGTGTGGTAAGCTAATTCATGACCCATCCTCGAGCTCCCCATATGGAGACAATCGTTCGTATCTTGAAGTATCTTAAAAATATTTCAGGACGTGGACTTATCTATCGACCATCAGGACATCTCCGTATTGAAGGGTATACAGATGATGATTGGGCAAGTTCTCCTACGGATCATCGATCTACCACTGGCTATTTACCTTTATCGGAAGTAATCTTGTGACTTGGAAAAGTGAAAAACAGTCGGTTGTAGCCCGTTTTAGTGCTGAGGCAGAGTATCGGGAAATGGTTCATACTACTTGTGAGCTAACTTAGTTACACACAATCCTATAGGAATTTGGCATTCCAGTAGAGGGTCCTACTCCTCTCTATTGTGACAATCAAGCTGCTATTCGTATGGCCAATAATCTAGTCTTCCATGAGAGAACTAAACACATTGAAGTCGATTGTCTCTTTATTCGGTCTAAAGTGGAGTCAAAGGTGATCTCTACACCTTTTGTTCCTTTAGGTTCTCAACTTGCAGATATCTTCACCAAAGCTCTCCAAAAATTTTTCATTGATTCTATCTGTAGCAAGCTAGGAGTACATGATATACACTCTTTAGCTTGACGGGGAGTGTTGATTGTATATGAGATTTGATTGTACGTAATCTTAGTAATTTGATTGTACGTAATATGAGGAATTTAATTAGGAAGTTAATTTAGCAATGTTTATAGGTAATTGATTTATATTTCCTTTATTAGTCTTGTAATTCGTTCTATATATTGATCCTCCTAAAGGGAAGAATAATAATCTTACTTTACCATTCAATAGCCAAAAAGGTACTTTTACTTGAAAATGGTGCAACAAATCAAGATTGTTTGGATGATTTCAACAAGTTAAAATAAATATTCCCTCGTCCGATACCATCAAGCAAATTCCACCATCTGCTAAATCTTTGAATGATCATGGAAAGGTAAAAAGAAAGCACTGATAGCAGAGCATATAAATGTCATCATTCTAGAAAAGAAAAAAAATTGAATTGCATACCAAGAGATGTAGTAGATGTGTCACTGCAAATTGACACTACTTCCATCTGGATTTCATTGTCTTACACAATCTAGCACCTCTGTTCCTGTTGTTTTGGGAAGTACATTCTTAGCTACTTCTAAGTCCTAAAGCTCCAACTAACTGAAAGAATGTCATCGTGAAGCTTACACTTGTATGACCATTTAATTGGATGCCTCAAACAATATTTTTTGTGTAAGTGACAAATGTACTGAAAATACATATATTCTAAATGACAAGGAGGGCTACACTCCATATTACTAACAACAGAAGGGGTAAGGATGCTGAAAATACTGTTAGGTATAATCCACATTTTACAAACAAACAGATCAAGGGAGGATGATTGATGTATCAAAAAGGGAAAAAAGGGAGAAGAATAAGAAACAACATTGAATGAAAAAGTGTTGTTTTAAGAAGAATAAAACCAAAAAAAAAAAACAATTCGAAACAGAAACAACAAAAAAACCCATACAAAATTGAACTTTGAAAAAAAAAAAAAAGAGCGTAAGAAGAAGGAGAAGAAATAGACTAAAAACAGAGCATAAGAAGAAAAAGGTAAGGGAACTTTCCCAAAAAAAAAAAAAAATTGAAAGACAAGTAAAAACAAGACATAGACGGGGAAGAAAAAATTCCAAGCATGACCACCGTGCTAATGGCCAGTAGTTCCGAGATCATTAGAGCATGCAAATCGTTCTATGTAATACAACATAACATTATTTCTAATACTTCATAGTCATACTTAGTAAAGGAACTCATTTGTCTGTACTTCAATTTTTCCCTTTGAAATGCCCTTTAAAGAAATGAAAAGGCTCTTCACCTTTTTATTTGTACCATTATGTGGCAACATTGAACAATTAATCCAGTGTATATTTAGACAATATAGTTCAGTATATTCTGATTTCGAATAATGTATGTATCATGAAGTTACTATTTCGAATAATGTACGAGACCAATTCTACTCTCCGACATTGAAATGTATAAACAATTACCAACCACATCGCGTGGTGTATGAAATCCGAGGTCAACGAATAAACAAAAAGAAGACCGAGTTTCATCAACACCTTCCCGCCAATGCCAAAACTGCTGCACAAGACAAATTTTGCTGCATCTTTTATATACTTGTATACGTCTTCACTAGATATGTGTTCTATCGTATTCGTATCTGATTTTTTTCATTTTGTTTATGACTTTCCTCTATGATCAATAGGGATAGGCTTGAGACTTCAATCCATTAATCATTCTCCAAACGGCCATGTTGTACGTAGTTTGTACGTAGGACGACGTCGTGTTGCAAAAAACATAGTTTTAAAAAACGCGTGAAATTACGTAGGTTTAGGTTTTATAGTTAATTTATTTTATTTTATTTGGATAATCCTCTTTCCCTTGAAGAACGAGAGCACCAGGCATGCCGACAACCAACACGAAACCCTAAGCACAGGCGGCTGCGGCTGCTGCTAGTGGTTTAAACTCCATAGAATTAGCTTAGTTGTGAAGCAAACGGAATCTGGGAATGTAGTGACCCTCGCTGTAAACATCAAAAGGGTAACCACTGTTTGTGAGTAAATTAAGGTTATCCACAAAGTTCATTGAATGTTATTTGTTAATACACCCCTTATTGTTTCTCGTTATTTGTTGGAAGATTCATCCGTGTCCACATTCGTGCTTCAGAGATTGAGGTCTTTGCATGCAATATAGAACCTGATTAGCCTCTCCAGTTTTTGGATTTGGAGCTTTATCATATACGGATCGAAAATAAAATTTATGGATCACAGCCTGGAATATTGTGTTTTATCATGTGATGTCTCCCTCAGTAGTTGTGTGGAAGGGTGGGGCGGGCAAATAAGGAAGCCCAACCCTGATAGGTCGTTGCTTTCTGGTCAAGCACTGGTACTTTCTTAATAAAATTAAAATGCCAGAGGTTCTATTTTGTGTTTCCAGTTCTCCCGTTTAGTGCAAAAGGCTTTTAGCATTTTGATGCTCCATGCTTGATATTTCTGAGACCCTGTTATTTTCTGTTTTGTGTAAAGTAATTTGTTAATTTTGATACCTAGGAGAGGCTTGCCACTCTTGAAGTGTGCTGTGATCTTGGTCGAGGCTTCCAACTTGCAGAAAGAGAGAGGCTTTGGTAATATTTTTGGTGAGCAACAAACCGGAGATGTTGGAAATGTAGGCATTTATCCCTTCTTTGAAACGCTTTCTGAAAGCCTGTCTAAGGTATGTTTCCCTTTATGATACTCTACTCTAGTAATTAAACTTCAATTTCTTTATGAAAGATGCAGCTTGGTATAATGGACGAGTCATATCTTCTCGCCAGCTTGGTCTAACTTGTTTCTGCTTGGCGCTCTAGAAGAACATCACAGTGTGTTAGACAAGTCATTGTAATAGTTGAAGGGCTGAAACAAAAGAATATGGCTAAGAACAAGTTCTCAAAAGAATATGTGTTGACACGTCGTGTTCTTCTCCCACCCCATGGCTGCCTAAAACCACCATTTCTCTCCCTCTCTCCCCCATCCCTCTCTCGTTTCGAGAATTGAGTCACATTTTGTTTGCGTAGAAATGAAATTTCCTTTCCCTCCACAAACCTAGATCCAGGCATAGCGTAATCTTTCAACTCTGTTCATCACCTTCTTCATTTTGTTCAATTCTATCCCACCTAGAACAAACAAGTGTGGATGTTAACATTCTATGACAAAGCAATAGGAGCTTATGTTCTCTGATGTGCTCATTCTCTTTGGAGGTCAAGCATTGGCTGTTTTGCAAACACTGTGACACTGTGTTTTTCTTTGAGCATCGCGATGAAAAGAGAGTAGGTGCTTACTTATTGGAAGTTATGACTTGTATGATTTAACTGTAGGCTTTTTCCTGCATTAATTTATTTTTCATTTGCCTTAGTATGTCACTTATCAGCAAGAATCCAATTGTCGCCACAATGTTACTCTTTTTAGCATACAACTAGACTTCCGGTTGCTGCTGACATTTATGGTCGACCACCTTATTATCAACGACTCACGACACATTGAACTACTCTAGATGGTTTAATCATTCTAAGAAAACATATCATTCAACTCTTCTCACACATCTTGTTTTCACTTGTAGAACATAGTCATTGATGGGCGTGGTTCTTTTGCTGTGACCAATCCCTTCTTGCGCCCACCGTCAAACTTAGATTGATGAAAAAGGTTGGTGCAATACTCTTCATTCCCACAACATCTCTCTTTGCATAAAAATAAGAAAAAGAAAAGGAGAATAAAGCAAATGGAGCAAGGTATTAATCTCTAGTGAAACTTGTTGTTTTTGTGCAGTGCAGCTATATGAGTGTTTGGGCGACTCCACAACAAATCCTTTGTTCACGTGACATTCTTTGACAAAACTCACAGTAACTACTCAGAACTATCTCCAACTTTGTATGCTGGTTATGTCTTATTCGGAAATGAAATGGCAGATTATGTGGTTGGATTATCGTGTATGGTTAATTTAACTGCTCGATCGTATTGGAGATATTTATTGTAGCTCATTGCTTAGGTTCTTGTTGATTTTCCTCAACAGACGATGACATTGCCTGATGGCCGTGAGGAATCTGTTATGAAACGTACCACACTTGTGGCAAACACTTCAAACATGCTTTTGAGGCTTCAATCGATACAGGTGATTACGTGTGTTCCTGTTTGATATTGTTGTAAGTGCCAAATATAGATGAACGAAATGTCCTAAATAAATAAATAAATAACTATAAACATAAATTTGAGGAGTGGATATTTTTGTTTTGAGTTGAGAACTGATTGTTGACAAAGATTCACAAAGCTTTAAGTGCAGTGGTTACCCTTTTAATGTCAGAAAATATTCATTTTTTAGCGTGCTCACACTTATTGTGATGCTTATTTGCATGAATCTATCTTGCTATCAACTGTCAAGTAATAGTCCACTGTTACAGAGTGGATTTCTTCTCTTAGGGCCCTGTATTCCTATTCATGTTCTATGCTTTTGTGTGTAGCCAAATTACGAACCAGTGGTTTGCCACATGCTAAATCCTGACATGATTAGTGGGCAAACGTGTTTGGCAACATTTCGAAATGAAAGCGGTCACTCTAATTCCATTTATCTCAATAACTGTAGAGCCACTCCTAGTTTCTTGTCAGTTGAGGCGTTGAGCCACTCCCATCTCTCGGAACGCTGATCAACATCGGAACGAAAGAGGATTAATACTAGTCGGCGAGTGTAGTAGCAAAAATTGACGAAGCCAATGACGACTCTTTGGTATATCACGAGTTGAGTATACATATGATAACCGGCACCCCTTAGTCTATAAGCAACGAAAAGACAAGAAAATCAATCTTTATTGAGGGTTACTAGAATGGTGGATAATGGAAGCTTTTTGCTTAGTAATTTCTTTTTTCTGGCATGGAAGTTTAGGGCACAAGAAAGAGGTTACTTTTGTGCTAATGTGACTGTTGGTTTTTGTAGATTTTGTGCTGTGAAGTATCTGTGATTCTATAGTTGTCACTTGTCATTATTTGTTCCCCTCCCGTCCTACCCTTTTGATGCTCCGTTTCCTTCATCAAATTATAGTACAAGGACCCTAATTCTAGATTAATTAAGAGGAGGAACTCCCATCTTCGTGTTTGAAGGCTGAAATTGTGAAAACAAGAGAAGGAACTATCATGTCGAGGTATTTTGAACTTCTGTTCTTGGTTTCATTGACCTCCATAAGATGGTCCTCTAGTGTTCTCAATACTTACATTTACCAGTGCTTTCATATGTTACTGTATTTCGGTTCAGAGGTTCACACTTCCCTGTTGATTGGCATAATTTTATTTATGATTGATTAGTATCTTATCTTGTACATTTGTTTTTTGTTATTTTCTTTTTTGCCTAGGCATCATTTGAGGGTTTGTCTTTTTTATTTATGAGTTGTCTTACTGTAAGGACCTGAAAATATTTTTCGTTTTAATGATAACGTTCGGAATTTTACTTGGTTTTAATTTATGCATGTTACATGATTAGGGTTCAATGTGTAGCGGAGTATTAGTCTAAGGATTTATTGGTGGAATATTTGTTATATGGAGGTGGGGAAGTGTAATTTGGAGATTTAAAAATATGAATGAGGGATTTAATTCTTTTATTCATTTGGTAAGCATTTTTGGGCTTGGCTCTCTCTTTCCTTCTCACATTTTCTATCTCTCTTTACACCTCCCACCAATGTTTCTTGCTCCTACCTCAAATTACTTCAAGATCCACCAAGCCTCCTTCATCCTTGGTTGATACTTCAAGTTTGATCACGTTCATTGACTTGAGGACGGAGCATTTGAAGATTTCACCTCTTGGAAGTTAGAGTTTTCTTTTGAAACTTCAACCTCACATTTTGGCTTTCAGGTGAGGATTTCTAGCTTATAGTATGTGTTCATGACTTGCTTTAGCTTCCATTTCATGCTTAAATCATAGTTTGTTGAAGTTGTGGTTGAATATGAAGTTTGAAAAAATCTATCAAAATCGTGCAGTTTTTTGTAGAATCTATTGGCGTTCGGACAGGGACGACGGGGTGTCCTAATGGCTAGCCCAGAGTTTCGGGTAGAGGGATGTCCCTTGGGGCATTCGGACGGGATAGTGGGAGTCCGGATATTTGACCGGACATGACCGAACATTTGGGGTATTTTGGTCCGAAACTTCGTTTTTCTTCCTAAACTTGATTCCGGCATTGACCCTAACCTAATTCATTCTTCGCACACGATCATCTCCCTCACTTTAGTTATGGGTTCACACCTTACCGTATGGGTATATATTTGTTATGGGTTAAAGTATAGCGAAAGACGGTTAACATTTATGTGGTGTTCCATCTTTTTATGTGCTTGGGGTATTGTGTAGAGAAATTGTCCCATATATTTTCATTGCTTCACCTTTTAAGAAATTTTTTCCTTATGCCATTGGTTTTCATAATAATGGGTTGGAAACATAGTGTAGGACGATCGTATGTCTTTAAGTGTCAGTTGGCTTGTGACTCTATATAGAACCTCATTCGGTATCAATGTTATTCTTCCATACCATCCGTATAAAGCACATTTTTTCTTATCTCGAGGACGAGACTTAGCCTTAGGAGTTTTTTAGGTTCAATCAGCGTTCTGAGTTACATTATGGGGGACGGTTGTATGAGGGATCTTATGTCCATAGGCTTATTCTTCATGAAATGGTTTCCGGAGGTAGGTTCACCTTATTGTAGTGTTGCAAGGAGTTCCCTTGTTCCCCAAGGATGATGTTGGGCCTTGTCTTATCATATGGCGTTACACCAAGCTGTGGTTTGAGGTTGAGAAGTAGGATGATTAGCCCTTATGCTTGAGTGCCTAGTCCACCCTTGGTCATTCATATTAAACGAAGTTACGTGATGTGTCATGATAGAACGGAAATGATCATGAGGTTCGTTGAGATGCGTGGGCACAGGGATGATGTAGGATGATTGATAAGTGACAGGTGGATAGTTATTTTTATGCATTCCGTACTTGTTTTCTTGTATGCTATAGGCTATATGTCGTCTTTATGCTTTAATCGTCAGCTTCTCATTCATTGTGGGAATTGTATCAAATCCTAAGACATGCTCTATATCATTGTATTCTCGTTGATTATTGAAACTGCACAGGACATGATGGCTTACTCTAACTAATGTAAAACACTTGAAACGTGACACGTGGACATATGTTAGAGAATGACATATGTTAATAGATTGATACGTGGACATATGTTAATAGATTGATAGATGAACAACATTGCTAGCCTCTTATGAGAGTGTGTTAGAGAATGACATGATATGTACTAGCCTCCATTCGGAGAAGCGCTAGGGGTGATATGAAATGATGTACTAGCCTCCTTTGGGAGAGTGCTAGGAATGGTAACAATGCTTTGGCTAGCCACCTTAGGGTGTTGTGCTAGGGATGAAACAAACAAACTACATTAAGGAGAATTCGATGATACATGTGGGTTGTATTTTGATTACATATTTTGTTGGATTGTAAGTCATTATTATAGAATTGGTAGTATGGATTCCGAGTTTGTTTGAGTGATCTTGTCACCTTAAGATATAATGATTCGATGCGAAAGGAAATGCATTGACAATACTTATGAGATATAGGACGTGAGGGAGAATTTAGTAAGTGGGCGTACATATAGATGTGTTGACTTGACAGTAGATTAGCGATACATTGATGGGAAAACATGAGTTATAGAACGGAAAATGGATTGGCAAAGAGTTACGGTTAATGGATAATGAGCCGGTATTGAAAAACGGTTGAATACATAACAAAAGGGTATTGTAAGAAGGTTGAGTGTGTCATTTATGCTTACCTTGTGCTTAATATAAGCTCATACTTATGTTATTGTTTAATGATCATGTCATATACCATATTAGTTCATATTCACATAATATTGGTGTAGTAGATATTCCTACTGAGCTCGCCTTATCATTTTCAGGTATTGTCCTGGATATTTAGTATGAAGTGTATGGAGTGCATGTGATGATGCATGATTTTGAAGACTTTTGATAGTAGTTACTCAACATCTTATGAACTATTTTTGGAAAGATGTAAAGTAACTTTTTTACGTTTTATTTCTTCATGTTCAAAGGAAATACAAATATTTAACTTTGATATTTCTTTAGGTATATGTATCGGGTCGATGATTGCCCATTTTGATGTAATACTTTAAACTCAACTTTGATAATGTGACATGAATCAAATAATTTGGGATTATGGGTTTATTATTGAGCTTTGCGAAATTTTATTTATGATAAATTATATTTTTAATGTTAGAAATTGAGGGCGTGACACCTACTATCTTCTATTTGGTTTTTCTTTGGGAAGGAGTTCTATATCTTCACGTTGTTGGCAGGTTTATTCTCTTTTAGGGTGAAAGGAGATTCAATTTTTGGGGTACACTTCTATTTAGTTAGTGGGTGTTTGAGAGAAATTTTTTGAGGTACTTTTGAATTCTGGATTCTCATTTTGAAATTTTTAGGTTCTTGGGATGCTGATTTTGAGATTTTAATTGTGGAATTCTTAAATCAGGCCTTTATAGTCACAATTTCAAAAGTAGTTCCGAAGTTACTTTTGAGATTCTGATTTTGGATTCTGAATTTTTTTACCATTCTATCAATAATTGCTCATTCACAATCTAATAATTTGATTATACTATCAAACAGTTCACGGATTCATAATCTATTTTACACAATTCTACAAAACACTTCACAGATTTTAATTATGAGTTTTTAAAATCTAAAATTTCAAAATCAGAATTCCAGAATCTAAAAGTACCTTAAAAAATTCTTCCCAAAAACCCTCTTAGTCTTTTTAGTTTCTTTTGCAAGCTATTTTTATCTTCGGGCTTAGTCTTTTTTTCCTCCTAATTCTCGGCTTGTTCTCTGTTTTCTTCTGGTTATAGTTAAAGGATCGCACAATGCTCATGCTTCAAGCTTTCAATTACTACAATGGGTTCTCTATCCTTTTATTCCTGTGATTGCTACACTATGATCAGCTGACCATTGTTTGGCCAACATATGCAAGGTGCTCTATAGGATCTTTTTGATAGATGCACTCTCTACTTGGTCGTAATTTTGCTGTTGTTGGTGCTGATGATGTTGATGCTACCTTATGTTGAGGATTTATTGGTCTTCTGATGCCCATTGCCACGACCTTAGAATTTTCTAAGCCAATCGTGCGGCCTTAGATGCTATACCTGCTTGCTTTGCACTTAAGTAATCCAAGAACAACATGTAACATGAACACAAGAGTTTGAAGAAAAAAAAGCTCTCTCTATTGAACTTCAAGATTACAAGTTCTCAAGGTGATTTAGGCAAATCAAGCCCTCACCTATTTATACAACTAGGGAGAAGTCTATAACATGCTCTAGAATCTTCTCAACTAATCTATTCTACAATTTTCTACAACTATATTTTCAATGACTAGAAGTATGTACTAGAATCTAGATTATTCTAAAGGATGGTTCTAGAATGTCTCTAGAATATCCTCCAAGCTTTCATACCTCTCTAGGGGACTCTAGATGAGCTCAATTTTGAATGAACCGCCGATAGAAACCAGCGTGTCCAAGGAAAGAACGGATATCCTTTACGCACTTAGGGGTAGGTAACTTAGAGATGAGCTCAATTTTTTATTTATCCACCTTAATGTTCTCCTTACATCGTATGAGAACCCTCTCGAGATTCTCCAAACAAGACTCAAAGGAGTCTCCAAATATTGAGAAATCATCCATGAACACCTCCACAATTTTCTCGATCATGTCGCTAAAGATACCCGTCATACACCGGAAAAAAGTGCCAGGGGCGTTGC
>JABCMJ010006543.1:0-25748 GCA_014822125.1 Arbutus unedo
TTTCTCACAAAACCAATGTGGGATTAACCCAACTATCTTATTTTAATATTCTAACAAGACTTAAACCCAAACCTCCCGAAAACAAGGCTATGATATCATGTCAAGTTCTCATTTGTTCCAAAACCTTAAGCTGTGAGGGAATGGGTCCAACGACGTACATCAAACTATCTAAAGCATAGGAGTAACACGATCCTTTTCTTATATGTTTGCACAGCTGCGAGACAATTGGGAGGCATTTAGATTTATAAACAGATAGTTTGGTACAAAAGTAAAAAGGTGAAGAAGTTTTCCAATCATTTGTTTCTTTTGTCTCAATAAGTAGTTTTATGAGCAAAAAAGCTCCAACTGCCTGGTGTGAGAACCTAAGTTTGAGTAGGGATGCCACTTCATGCAAGTAAAGCCAGAGGTCAGTGTTGTTTTATCTAGACGTTGTGAGGGCTGGGAGCTGTTGTCAGTCTTGGAAACGTCCTTATTTCCTTGATTCAATCCTTGGTGCGAAATTCACCCGGGGGGATTCAGTACTCATTAGTAACCTTTCTATGAAAAGAAAACAAAGACATATACAAAATGATTATATTTCAATAAATTTGTCTTGGAAGGATAATTTGGGTTTGTTTCTGAAGTCGTAACTATATCGAATTCTTGTTAGTTTCAACCATTTTCATCTTACATTGTTCAATTTTTGAATTAGTGCTAGTTTTTGGGTACTTTTACTTGATTGTGAAGCCATCATTATTTAGAATATTTTTTAGATGTCATCCTTGCGGTGGTAACAATGTTGTAAAACGCCAGGCTGATGAGACTATTTGAGACTATTTTTTAAACGCCAGAATATTTTAGATGTCATCCTTGGGGTGGTGACAACGTTGTACAACCAAAAACGTTGGGATTCTGTTAAATAATCCTTAGCTTGTAAGGACATTTGAGACTATTTTTAATGATACGCAGCAGGGGGAAAAATTGTGTCATATTCTACTGAATGTTTTCAGAGGAAAAAAACATGATCTAGAAACTGGATTACTCCATTGCTGTTGACTCTAGCTGTAACATCCACTCATGTAAAAGGCATAGTTTCATTGTGGTCCTCCCGACTAATCAATGGGCTTCATCTGAAAATAGCCATGACCATAGATAGACACAAAGAAAAGCACTCTGAAAATGAGAAGGCAAGAAAGGAAAGAGGTTTTAAATTTTTGTTATCTCCATCAATAATTTTTTCCTTTCATATTTTGTTAATTCCATCGATGTCATCATTACAAAGGAATCAAATTTTGGTCAGAGATGAAATAATGATTCCTTGAAGGATTGGAAGTGTCATTCTAGCTTATTATGATAAATGGGTTATTCCAGCTTATTATGATAAGTGGGCAGTCCAGTCGACTTATCATCCAACTTTCATTTCCAAATGCACACCAAACATGGGAAAGCGTCCCCTTCCAGGCCACTCTTGCTTATCAATTTTGCCCTTGATCTCTTGCAAGGATCACAAGCTTATGTGGTACTTTTATGAATCTTTGTGACAACTTGAGATTATGTGGTATGACAATCTGTAGTTTGTGTTGTGCTTTTACTTTCGAACTGCAACTTGGTTTCCTGGTTGACAGCTTGCAGAGATTTCACTTATCGTTTATTGGATTAGGATTCTGTCTTGATAGTGAACACTCTTTTGTAATCCTAGGTTGTTCACTGATCAGAGAATGCTGCAGAAATCTCATGCAAAATGAACTACAAAGGAAAAATATAGGATACATAGTATATCTTTTGTTCCCGTCCGAGTCCTGTTTATTGATGATCAACAGGTCTTGTACATTATAATAAAAGTGAAAAGATCACACAAATCTAGTTCTGTAGCTTATTGCTAACTCTTACGTAATGAAACTTAGAATCGTGGTTTGAATCATAAAGCATATTTTATTTTTCATTAATTATATATCTTGGTAATTCAAGTCTCTTTGGTCTCTAACAATTTTCTGAGTGGTGAACATTTCCATTTGTAGTTATTAGTTATAACACTGGTATGCATAACCTCATTCAAGCCGTTTGCATGGTATCAAAGTGTACTTTACATGTAAACTAACTACTTATTTAATATGCCTGTGAAAAAGTTTACTATCCTGTTGGTGTCTATGTGCTATTGCCTGTGAGCCTATCAGCTATGGCCTATGGCACAATATGCCCATACTTCTATGCTTTATACTTTTTAGAATTGAAATTTTACTTCCTTAGGGAACTTTTTTTTGTACTATCACTTGCATCTGACATTCATTGCTTTGGTTGTAGGTGGAGAAGATTCCTGAATCATTTGAATCGGTGAAGCATTATCTTGGTTCGTTTGTTTTCCCTTTATTGGAGGAAACACGGGCAGCATTGTTTTCCAGTTTGGATAGTATTCATGAAGCACCTTTTGCTGAGGTGATCTCCCTTGATGAGTCCAAGCCCTACGGAACATCGATGTTTGACACTAAAGTTGATTACTGGAGAAACAAATTTAGTGACCATGGAAAGGAGCCTTACAGAACCTTGCCTGGGGATGTTTTTGTCATTTCAGATGCAAAACCTGAAACTGTGTCTGATTTACAGCGAGTTGGAAGGACGTGGACTTTGGCATGTGTCACTAAAATCACTGAGGATGAGATTGAAGGTGATAGTTCCTCCAATCATTTTAAAGTCAAAGCATCAAGAGACATTGGAGTCAAAGATGGGTTGAGGAAATCGCTTGTTGTCATTTTCTTGTTGAATATAACAACTAACAAAAGAATATGGAATGCATTACACATGTCTCGGAATCTCAAGATCATCAAGGAAGTTCTGTGCACTGATTCCTCGGTAAGTGTTGCGCCTGTTTTCTTTTTCTTAGTTGGCTACCGAGCATTAATATGCATTAGTATGATGCAGTATTTGGGGCAGTTGAACTTGGGTTTAACTCATTTAGTTTCTACCTTATATTGTGCATGAAAATAGTTGTGCTGACAGTATTTTTGCTAATTTGTAAGACAGCACTTTCGTTTGAAGAATCAGAAAGATAGAGCCGCAAAATGATAATAATGTAAGCTGGAAATTTTGACAATGGGCTGCAGGGTGCACAAAAGTAAATTAATGTAATAATAAGTCCATTAAAGATAGTTTAGAATAACTTTTATTTACACATGTATGTTCTGGCTATGGAAATTTTGATCTTTGCTTCAGGTCAATTGTATTGTTTAATTTTCATATTCTTTCTTATTTTTTAACATGATTGTTATCTCCCATGCTCTCCGTTGCTCATGTCTTTTCATCTGGTTATCAATAAAATGTCTGTCTGTGGGACTGTTGGTTGGATGTTTCTGATGCTAACACTATGGAAAACAGGTTCATGAGCATTGTGAACTTTGTAGTGTTTATAACAAGAGCCAATTGGCGGATACATCTGGTGCGAACCTTTCATCTGAGCTGAATGAATCCCAAAAAGAGGCAATCTCGGCCTCTCTTTGTAAAATAAAGTGTAGCCACAAGTCTACCGTAGAACTTATATGGGGCCCACCAGGGACGGGAAAAACTAAAACAGTGAGTCTGTTGCTTTTTACCCTTTTAAGGATGAATTGCAGGACGCTTATTTGTGCTCCTACAAATATTGCTATAAATGAAGTGGCTTCTAGGGTTTTGAAGTTGGCAAGGGAGTCATTTGAAGCTCAATCTGAATTTGAAAAGCATGCTTTATTTTGTTCTTTGGGAGATGTTCTCTTGTTTGGGAACAAGGATCGGCTGAAAGTTGATTTTGAAATTCAAGATATCTACCTTGATTATCGTGTTGAAAGGCTCGCGGAGTGTTTAGGACCACTCACTGGTTGGAGGCATTGTTTAACATCCATGATAGATTTTCTTGAGGATTGTGTTTCTCAATACCAGGTTTTTGTTCAAAATGAAGAAATGATAAAAGAAAAAGAACACATTGATCAAAACGAAGTTGCAAAGAGAGGAATCAAATCGTTTCTTGAGTTTGTGAGAGACAGATTTAAATTCAATGCCTCATCTCTGAGAAGATGTATATTTATATTATGTACACATCTACCAAGGAGATTCCTTTTGGAACATAATGTCCTAAACATGGAGATTCTCATTCGCCTTCTTGATCAGTTGGAACCATTATTGTTTCGAAACAACTGGGTTTCTGAGGAACTCGAGGTGATCTTTTCTCATGACAATGCAAGTGCAGATATTTCTGAATCTTTAGTGGATACAAGGAGAGAGTGCCTTTTGGTTCTGAAAACCCTCCGACTTTCTCTTGAAGACCTGAAACTGCCAAGTGCCATGAACACAGGTTCGATTAAAGAATTTTGTTTCCAAATGGCTTCCTTGATTTTCTGTACTGCTTCTAGTTCCTATAAGCTGCATTCAGTGAAAATGGAACCATTGAACTTGCTTGTGATTGATGAGGCGGCACAATTGAAGGAATGTGAATCAACCATACCTCTTCAACTATCCGGTGTGGGTCATGTTATTCTCGTCGGTGATGAGTGCCAGCTACCGGCAATGGTTACTAGTAATGTAAGTAAATTCTATGGGTTATATTACCTGATAAATTTAGGCCATGTTTGGAATAAAGGAAAGAAATGGAAAAGAAAGCAGCACGTTCAATTTTCTTCCATGGGAAAGAAAAGAGAATAATAATTTTCACCTCTTGTTTGGTTTTTAATTTTGAGAGACAAGGTAAGTGAAAATTTATTTTCGTTCCCATTTTGAAAATTTTCCTTTCATTTTCTTGCCTCGTTTTTTCCTCTTCATTTTTTTAGGTCTTTTTGAGTCCTTTATATGTTCCAAACTTCCAATCAAGAGAAGATATTTCCTTTTAGTTTCATTAACTTTTCAGTGTGCAATTTAGAAACAAAGAGAAATAATCTACTTCCCTAGACTTTCATATGCACTTCTCTCTCTTCTTTTCACTTTCTTTCCATACCTGCAAAACAGAGCCTTTAGGAGGAGAGGATTGTTGTATAACTTTTCTGTGCTCTCTTCTTTTCTACCGCATTTGTTTACCATCATTTTGAATACATTCAGTGTACACAAAGTTCTTTAATAGGTTTGTATTGAAGCTGGATTTGGAAGAAGCTTATTTGAAAGATTGAGTTCATTGGGTCATCCGAAGCACCTGCTTAACATGCAGTACAGGATGCATCCTTCCATAAGTTCCTTTCCAAATTCGACATTCTATTTCAACCAAATCTTTGACGCACCGCATGTGAAAAAAAAAAGTTATGAAAGGCAGTATCTTCAAGGGTCAATGTTTGGTCCGTATTCTTTCATCAATGTTATTGGTGGCAAAGAAGAAAACGATGATGGTGGACATAGCAAAAGAAATATGGTTGAGGTAGCTGTTGTTGTGAAGATATTGAAGAATCTATATAAAGGCACGTCCACTGATATCACTTGTATCACAATCTTTACTTTGGCTTCAAATGTTCTATATTTCATGGCAGATGGGTATACCTGTATTAATCTCATACATATGTCTTTTTCCAATCTTAATATTTTGAACTTCTGAAGCTATAATTTGTATTACTGGAAGTTGTAGTAATGAGAGTGATAGTTCTACCGAGCACATATAACTCCAGCTGAACAAAAAACCATATAGCTTTGGAGTTTTTCCCCTTTGGCACATTTCCTAGTGCACTTTCATTTTGTTGTGGACATAAAAGCATGCCAAATTATGTCTCAATTAATGGAGCTCTGGTACAGGTAGATTAGGTGTGAACATGTCTCCTCCAGTTAATAGGTTGAGTTTCGATGAACTATGGATAAAAATTAAAAAAAAGTACCAAGTGCACAAGTAATATGATCAGAATAATGTTACTGGTTATAAAAAAGCAAATTGAGGTTTCACTGGGGTCTAGAATTAACACGGGAAATGTCAAGTGGCTCAAGGTATGTATGAAGTTTTGTGAATGAAGACATTGAAGTTTTAAGAAACGTGGTTTTTTATGCATTGGATTATTCTTTGTAATGGGCCAGAGTGCTTATAACATTGAGAACTATTTTAAATTTCTTTCCCACAAGTAGCCAATTTTACGAAATTGTATTCAAAGTCAGTAGCAAATTACATATTGATCCACAATGTTTTTACTCGACATCCATGTGACATCTTGTAAGATTTTCTTCAATTATCCAACCTGGGATATTTTTCTTCTTGAGGCATAATGATAATTATAGAATCCATTGGACGTCAAAGATAACTTTTTGCTTTTTTTAAAAATGTTGCACTTCTTCATTGTTGCATATGCTATTTACTTTACTGTTTGTTGTTTGTTCATGTCCATGCTGTTGTGCGCAGTATGGAACGTCTCCAACAAGAAGCTTAGCATTGGCGTAATATCTCCATACGCTGCTCAAGTTGTGGCTATCTGTGATAAGCTTGGACGAAAATTTGAGAACCTTGATGGATTCACTGTGAAGGTAAAGTCAATTGATGGTTTTCAAGGCGGAGAGGAGGACATCATAATAATATCAACAGTAAGATCAAATAGTGGTGGATCGGTTGGGTTCCTTTCCAGTCCTCAGAGAGCTAATGTTGCATTGACCAGAGCTCGGTATGGATTCAAACATTTGCTTTCCTAAGATTACTTTGTAGCTAAATTTTCACAACTGAACTTGTGGTAAAGATGCACATTTAAAAGAACAAGCTGTTTTATCCAGCTTTTTAAGTTTTTTAGGCCAATAAGCCAAAAACAGGAGTTGTGCCATACCAACTGATACGGTTTCCTGGATTAAAAAAACACACTGTAGAATGCCCTCAGCAGACATCAATTATAGTTTTCTAATGTTTCTGCTATGTAGACAATGGATGTTTATGGTCCTTGATTCCTTTACAGGCACTGTCTTTGGATTCTAGGAAATGAAAGGACGCTAGCTACTAGTGAATCCAAATGGGAAGCATTAGTCCGTGACGCAAAGGATCGTCAAGTGTTCTTTGGTGCTGATGAGGATAGCGATATGGCCAAAACCATAATAGATGCCAAGAAAGAGCTTGATCAGCTTGATGATTTGTTGAATGAAAATAGTATACTTTTCAAAAACACGAAATGGAAGGTATAGCTCGTGCATTTAAAGCATATCCTTCATATCTATGTTCTTTGAATTTTGGTCTTGAGCTCTCCCATAGATTGGATTAACATTTGCCCCCTTGGCTATCACCAGGTTTCATTCAGCGATAACTTCAGAAAGTCATTTCGAACACTGAAGTCAGTCAGCACAAAGAAGTCAGTTATAAAATTATTACTGGATCTTTCACGTGGTTGGCGGCCCAAGAAGAAGAATGTGGACAAAGTTTGTGAGAGCTCTTCACAGACCTTGAAACAATTTAAGGTCGGAGGGCTGTACATTGTTTGTACTATCGACATAATGAAAGACTCAATGTACATCCAAGTTTTGAAGATTTGGGATATATTGCCATTGGAAGAGATCTCAAAATTGGTGAAACGCCTTGAAGGGATGTTTGCTATGTACACCGATGATTTTATCAAATGTTGCAACAAGAAACACTATGAGGGGTAGGTTCTTTCTAGTGGATCAATAATCTTTTGCGATTGGAAATTATTCACTAAAGTCTAAGGCTTAGTATAGATGGCAGTAATGAAATATTGAGAGGGAACTGGAACAATATCGGCATTCTACTGTAACTTGCTAAACACTAACATGCTAATGCTACCACTGTGGCAAAAAAAAAAGAAAATGCATTCAATCTGAGTCACTTGATTAATTTGTCTCTTCTAATAATTTACCTTGAAAAATGTTTCCTTGGATAATAATCCAAACTTTGGAATGAGGTTACCTAAGATATTAGATTACCGGGGGTGTAATTTCTAGTAATTAAATTCCTATTCCTACTCAATTATATGGGCATTCAAACATAACCTAAAGTCTGATTGTTGCCTTATCTGGAGTATGTTGACATAATTTATTGTGTATTGAAGTTCAACTGATTTGCTTGATTGATTTGTCCCTTTGTTTTTAGTGACTTAGAAGTTCCAATGAGTTGGGGGACCTCTTTTGACATTGTCCGGTTTAAGAATCTTGGCAACCTTGAGTTTCGCAATGAGTCAACTGATGGTATCATTGATGGTAGAAGTTATGTTGAGAATTCAAAAGTGAGTGAGAGCTTATCGTTGATGAAGTTCTATTCTCTGTCATCCGGTATGGTGAACCACTTGCTTTCAGATGATGTTGGTAGAGAAATTGACCTACCGTTCGACGTAACGGATGAGGAATTAGAGATTATTCAGTTCAACAGAAGCACCTTTATACTTGGAAGGTCTGGAACTGGAAAAACTACAGTTTTAACCACAAAATTGTTTCAGAAGGAGCAGCAGTACCAGATTGCTTCTGAAGGACATTACAGAGTCAAGTCGAGTAAAATTACAAATGCAAGCCAGAGGAACGATGTTTGTGAGGGCGTTGCAGAGACAAAGGGAAGAAGTGTCTTACACCAACTCTTTGTGACAGTTAGTCCAAAATTGAGTTATGCTATCAAACAGCATGTGTCTGGTTTGAAAAGGTACGTAAAATATTGTTATAGGATATGCATTCTGTTGCATTATGTTAGCTGGCTTGCAATTAGGATATGCATCATGTTGTATATGTTAGTTGGCTTGCAATTATTTTAATTTGTTGTCTTGAGTTTCAATTTGTTGATTAGCTAATTAATCTTTACAACATCCTATTTTATTTTTCATGCTTTTTTTAGTCAGATTCTTCAGGTATAATGCAACCTCATTTTTCTATTGTTCTTTACCTTGTTTCTTGTTAGGATTGCTTAAAAAGACAACAAACTAAATTTGCAACCCGTTATGGGGTCGTGTTCTGGAGTTTAAGCAATTTATGTCTATATTGCGCAAAATGGGCAGGCTTCACCTATTCTGAATGTTGAACTAACATCATTGTTAGCTTGCCCCTATCAACACATGGCACACGTCTCTGATGTGTTCAAATTCCTGAATATGTGACACCTGGTACATTTCTCATTGTTAACATTTGTCCACGGAAGTGTATGTATGTATCATCTTGCTCATTTTAGCTAAGCAACTTACACTGTGATTGGAGAACTTGAGGAATGACTGTCTGAATGCGTCTCCCTTTCTTTGATTCTGTTGGAAAGCAGCATAGGAATGGAACACAAGAACTGATTGTTCCCTTGTTTTATTTATCTACATGGCATTTCGTTATCTAATAATTTCCTTTAAATTAGAATAAGTGATTTTTTGGATATTTTTCTGTTAAGTCATGGTCATGTGATGTCTATTTTGAGGAATATTTTGAATTAACCATTGGCATGTTTCTGTGGGTTTTGCATTTCACCTAGTACCTTCATGAAAGAAAAATAATTGCACTTTGGCTTCACCCCATAAACATGTTGCTTCAACCCATCTAAATATGTTGCAAGTGTTAAACAAAACAACCACCGATTGGACAGAGTTACCCAAACATGCTAATGCTTTAGCAAACTAAATTGTAGAACATGTTCCACAACATATAAGAAATTAGCGTTTCCAAGGATACTTTTGTATTGTTCTTTGCTATTTGGTATATAATTTATTTCTTGCACCACATCCGCCTTTCCCAACTCTTGAAGTATTTGTAACTATTGCAAGAGATTGATTTGACAATTTGTGCTTTCGTGTTGGTCATGAACATTATAATATATTCTGAAATAGTATGTGATGAATACTTCTTCTGAAGGCATGTAGAGAATCTGTGTTATACAAGTCACTTTTCACTCTTTCTCATTAGATGCATGAGGCATTCTATTTTAAACACGAGCCATTGTTTTATGCATAGGTTTTGTTGCGGGGGAAACTTCTCTGAAGAAAATGGTTCAATTGATATGGATGATACATCATGTTTTAAGGATATTCCGGATTCCTTTGTTGACATTCCCCCTAGCAAATACCCCCTTGTTGTCACATTTCAGAAGTTCTTAATGATGCTTGATGGGACACTAGGAAATTCATACTTTCAAAGGTTCATTGGTTTAAGCGAACATTCTCATTCTGGAATCAAAAGTTCAAGATCAGTTGCTTTGGAAACTTTTCTAAGAACAAAGGAGGTCAACTACGAGAGGTTTTGTTCATTTTACTGGCCACGTTTCAATTGCCAGTTAACAAAGAAGCTTGATCCTTCTAGAGTCTTCACTGAGATAATATCTCATATAAAAGGTGGCTATGGAGTGGGGGAGGCCCATGAAGGTAAAATCAGTCACGAAAATTATGTTTCATTGTCTGAGGGTCGGGTGTCCACTTTGAGCAAGCAGACCAGAGAGAAAATATATTCCATCTTCCAAGATTATGAAAAAATGAAAATGAATAACTGTGAATTTGATTCAGCCGATTTAGTGAATGATCTTCATTTTCGACTAAGGAATGAGAGATTTGAAGGGGATCAAATGGATTTTGTTTATATTGATGAAGTGCAAGATTTGACAGTGAGACAAATTGCTCTTTTCAAATATATCTGCCAGAATGTGGACGAAGGCTTTGTTTTTGCAGGCGATACAGCACAGACAATTGCTCGAGGAATCGATTTTAGGTTTGAAGACGTACGAAATCTGTTTTACAAAGAGTTTTTATTAGAATCAAGAGGTGATGGGTCCGCTAAAAGAATGGATAAAGGACTATTATCAAAAGTTCGCAATCTAAAACAAAACTTTCGTACGCATGATGGTGTTCTTAAATTAGCACAGAGCGTAATTGACCTACTGTATCGTTTCTTTAGTCATTCTGTTGATATTTTGGAACCTGAGATGAGCCTGATATATGGTGAGGCTCCAGTTCTTCTTGAATCTGGAAATGATGAAAATGCAATTGTAACTATTTTTGGAAAAAGTGGAAATGCGAGTGGGGACATAGTTGGTTTTGGTGCTGAGCAGGTCATATTAGTACGAGATGATTCTGCTAGGCAGGATATATCTGAACATGTGGGAAAGCAAGCTCTTGTTTTGACTATTGTGGAGTGCAAGGGTCTAGAATTTCAGGTGTGTGTTTGTTTTAATTAATTTCTGTTTATTTATCTCGTGTTTCAGTATCGAGGGTAGTTCGGACTGAGATTTTTCTATGAGTTTATTTCTGGCCTCATTGAACTATGATTTCTTACATTTGGGCTGCCTATGATTTAGTTAAATTAGTCGAGACATAATAAGCGTGATCATATTAAGTACCTAACCAACCACTCCATTCATTCCCAAGAAACAAAATTTCCTTTTGTTCCACTCAAAAGAGACGAAAGGTTTGGAGACCAGAACAAAATATTTTGAAGTTCTGAAATCCCTGTGATGCCATGGGCACATGCCATAATGCACCGAACATGTCGAAATTCTACGAACCATATTGAAACATAGAATATGTCTCGACACCTTCTAGAAACATCCAACATCTAATTATTCGTTCTTTGCAAAATTCTATTGACATTCCTACAGCGTTCTGATTACATCTTCGAAATGTTTCCGAAACGTGTCCAAAAATTTTCCAATGCGTTTCCTTTTCTAACTAACCAAAGTAACATGCGTAAACAAAAATTTTATCCTTTCATTGTTGGGTAATGGTTACTACAGATTGACCAGTTGGCATGGTTAAAACTTAGTGGCAAGTATTGTGCCATTGACATTTCTTTTGGTTGAAGGTTCTGATGTTGTACAACCTGGCGCAAATAGTTTACTTTCTTTTGACCTTTTTCCTTATTGTGTATAGGATGTATTGTTATACAACTTTTTTGGCTCATCACCTCTGAAAAATCAGTGGAGAGTAGTATATGAGTTCATGAAAGAACAAGATTTGCTGGATGCTGGTACTTCCTTTCCAAGTTTCAATGAGGCAAGACACAATGTTCTTTGTTCTGAACTGAAGCAACTGTACGTGGCAATTACTCGTACGAGGCAAAGATTATGGATTTGTGAGAATATTGAGGACCTCTCAAAGCCTATGTTTGACTATTGGAAGAAGAAGAACTTTGTCCAGGTAAGACAGTTGGATGATTCACTTGCTCAAGCAATGCAAGTTGCAAGTAGCCCAGAGGAGTGGAAGGCACGAGGTATCAAGGTCTGCTTGATCCCTCCCAATATTACTACTGCACAACTGTTCTTATTATTAGTAAACTTTATCTGTACTATTGTTGTTGTTATTACTCCTGTACCTCCTTATTAGTCCATTTGGGGGAATCAAACTTCTCAAGTTGACAAAAGTATTACACTCTGTAAATTTTCACTTTTCCATATTACCTTGAACTTCTCCATATTTTCCTCCGTCTCTCTTTCAAGTTGTTTGTTAATTTCAAAGGATAAAGTGTCACCAAATTTTGCTCATTGACTTCTCAAAAGTAGACATTCTCTATGGAACAGCCATAGTGAAAAGTGGACTGAAAAATAGGGAGTGAGGGATTATTGTAATCATCATTTTGTTGTTACTCTTGCATTTTTTCTGTTGTTGCCGCTAATTGTTTTCCCCTTTGGAATCTTGTCTTGTATTACTTACAACTATTATCTTTACATGTTTTTCAGCTCTTTCATGAGAATAACTATGTGATGGCAACGATGTGCTTTGAAAGGGCGAAAGACACTTTGTGGGAAAGAAGAGCCAAGGCTGCATGCCATAGAGCAACTGCAGACCATATGCGTGGTTCAGATCCTGAAGGCAGCTCTAATGCTCTAAGGGAAGCTGCTGACATATATGATTCTATTGGTGACGCTGAATCTGCAGCCCAATGCTTTTACGAATTGGGAGAGTATGAAAGAGCAGGTGCTGTTTCTTTATCTCTCCAGTAGATGTTATATCACGTCAAAATTACCTGTTGGAGCTCAAACTTTTTGTGTCAATTTCACAATTTTGAGCGGCCTTGTGATCTCTAATTTTTGTAAAATGCTTCCTTTCCTTGAAAAATGGGAATTTATCATATTTTAAAACCAGCCAATTACCAAGAGACCTGATCTGGTGTTAACATATGAGATATGTCAAATAGTATATATTAGGTGCATGTGGTCAAATTTTTGTAAAGTGGAATTTATATACTTAACTACCTTATATTGGGTGAATGTATCCCACAAATGCGTGCCCTTTATGACAAAATGTATGCCTTATTCTCTTCTCTTGAGAAAGTTCACCCCCAAAAGTTTTGTTTGAGTTGTGAACTAACTGATTTACGCAGTCCGATCATCAAACAGAATATTTTTGAAAGGTTATATTTCTCCAACTTTCTTTGTGGTGTGTGCATGTGTGCAAGTGCGGATTAGTATAATGGGTTTGGCATAGTACGGATTTTCTTTTTGGTTGGATGAAAATATGTTTCCGAAAATGTAGCATATGACAAACCTGGATGTTAACTTTCTTGCCAAATTTCTGGGCCATGAAAGGCCTCCAAAACATCTACACTCAAATATCAATTTCTGTACTTCTTACCAAGGCTGAAACTCTGATCTTATGATGAGTTTTTGTAAGATGGTTTACTGCATCAATATGCCTGCTCTAATGTGTCTTCCCTCATTGTAGCATTATGGTTTGTATTTTTCAAGTCTCATGTATCCAATGGTAACTGTAAAATCACTCTGGAGTAATCTGACATACATCTTATAACGTCTTACTATTGCAGGAAGAATATATTTAGAAAAGTACGGGGAATCTGAGCTGAAAAGGGCCGGGGAATGTTTCTCTATGGCAGGTTGTCATAACAAGGCAGCTGAAGTTTATGCTAGGGGGAATTACTTCTCAGAGTGCTTGTCGGTTTGCAGCAAAGGAAAGTTACTTGACATAGGCTTACAGTACATCCAGTACTGGAAACAACATGCCCCACGAGATCATGCTTTGGCCAAAAGAAATAGTGAAATTGTCAAAATCGAACAACAGTTCCTCGAGAGTTGTGCACTTCACTATTATGAAACTAAGGATAATAAATCCATGATGAAATTTGTGAGAGCCATTAACTCCATGGATTCAAGGCGCAATTTCTTGAAGTCTTTGAATTGCCTTGATGAGCTTTTAATAATGGAAGAAGAGTCTGGAAACTTTTTGGAGGCTGCAGAGATTGCGAAGGAGATAGGTAATATTCTACTTGAAGCTGATTTGCTAGGAAAAGCTCGACACTTCAACGAGGCATCCATGCTTATCCTATGGTATGTCTTTGCCAATTCTATGTGGGTATCCAGAAGCAAAGGTTGGCCATTAAATCATTTTCCACAAAAGGAGGAGATTCTAGATAAAGCCAACTCAATTGCAAAGAATGAATCAGATCTCTTCTACGAATTTGTTTGCACTGAGGCAAGCATTTTATCACACGAAGAAACGAACTTGTTCATGTTGAACAAATATTTGAATGCTTCACGTGGTAATAAAAGCCTCAGAGGTGAAATCTTATCCACTCGAAGAATTCTAGACGTTCATCTGCATTCGAGTCCATCAAAGTATGAGTGGGAGGATGGGCTAGTAGCAAATGTTATTAAGCATTCAGAAGACATTGTTTCACAAAACCGGGTTTCCATTGGAACACTGATTTGGATTTGGAATCTTTGGAAAGAGAAGGTTGAGAATATCTTCGAGTGCCTGAGTTGTCTTGAAAACCAAGACTTCAAAGACTACGTTGACTTCAGTTTGAATTATTTTGGTGTTCGGAGGCAGTTGAATAACACGAGCATAAGCTATGTAATTGTGAACTCGGATGCTGATTGGGTGAAAGAAAGCCGGTTTCTTCACAGAAGTGGAAAGCTAGTATCCATTGATGCTCGCCATTTTGTTTCCGCTGCTAGGAGTCATTGGCAATCGGTATTGCTTTCTGTTGGTCTAAAGGTGTTGGAAACTCTTGAAGCACTTCATAATCTCTCAATTAAGAATTCCATGTCTGTTTTCTGCCAAAGCCTAGCTCTTCTTTATATATTTGAGGTGACAAAGTTTCTTCTGGGATCCAAAAATCTTGATTGTAAATACAACAATGCTCAGACGCTGCACAATTTTCTCAATCTATCTACTAGGTATGTTGACAATGCTTTCCCTTCAGACTGGCAGAAATCTTTGACCAAGAATATGACTTCTCTGAGGGGAAGTGCGGTTTCCCGGAATTTACTTGAAGAGGTTATTCTTGTAGACATTAGCTTAAAGGGTAAGTTGACTTATGGGCAAATTGGGAGGGTAGTAATGATATGGCTTGGTTCTGGAAAGCCGACTGAAGAAATGTGCAAGAAAATTTCAAAGAGGTTTGATGCGAATTTAGTGTGGAGGGAATTTATTGATGACCTAAGTGGAAACACGGAATCAGAATCATTGCAAGAATCTGCATCAGGCATTTTGACCGCTGCTCCAAGAGAGGTATCTTCTGCATATAAGTTTTGCAAAGCTTTGGAAGATGCTTATTATAATGCTGACTGGAGAAAATATGACTATATATCACCTAGTTGTTTCATGTATCTTGTTGAGAGGCTTTTGATACAGGCATCCTCCTTCCGTGGGTTTTTTTTCACCACAAAATCTTCATTTGTTGAGTGGATAATTTGTGAGCAACCAAATGCCAAACAAAGTGCTGATAGAGCAAATTATATGCAATTTCCAATGAGCGGCATCTTTGATTTTGTGGCAAGTGTAATCAGACAGATCCTCTACGAAAAGCAAGTTACAGTAGAGTGGATAAAAAAATCAAAGATGAATTTCAATTCCTACTATCCATTGCTGTTGATGAGACTGGTTATTATGCTCTGCTTGCTTTGTTTGAACTGTGAGAAGTATAATGATATACTTTTTGAGTTGCTGGGGAGGAATGATATTACATCTCGGCTACCAAGGGAGTTCTATGATGTCTTTAGGAGAATAAGGAAGAGCGCAAATGCGAATCTAATTGCGGAAGCATTCATGAAGATTGGGAATCCTCTTGTTATAGTGAGCTTGGGAAAAAATTGTCCCAACTTTGTAGGTCCTCGTGCCATTTTTGTGGACTTGAAAGTTACCCAGAGCAGAGGGGACATTATGGGAGTATTATTTCCCATGGATCATAAGGACACTCGAGGTCAAACCGTAGCTGTTAAGGTGGATACAAACATTTCAGGTGGAAAAGAACTTCCTTTGAACAGTGAAAATCAAGAGGGGACTTCTAAGGCTCCAGTTTCAAACTCAGCTTCCTTGACAGACCAGAATGTGGAAAGTCAGAATACAAATGAAGGCAACCTGCAAATGATCTCTCGGCTCTTCGGGGAAATATCTGATGCTTTGAAGGCTGTGGGACATGGAAATACACAGAATTTTGTGTCTAATGTCTCAAAGATAAAGGTACTGCAAGGTTGCTTGACATTAGATTCTGTGCAATGGAATTAGAAGATAATGATTTTAGTTTTTACTTAGATTCCTTTTCATTTCATTGTATGCCTTTCAGGTGGAGTTAGAGAAAATTATAAACACCATATCTGCTGCGCTGACCAAATCTGGTGAGATGGACCTCAATGAAGCTGGAACCCCTGTTCTCATGCCCAAGGAGGGTTGTCGTGCGCGGGTCACCCCCACCAACCTTTTTTCATCGCTTAAAGGAAATGGAATGCTCAATGAATTTAAGCAGCTATATTCTGCTCTGAATGTGAGGTGTGTTTAAATGTTATGGTTGTTATTGTTATCAGTTTTCTATTTTCTGTTTTTTTATCAACAATAAGCAAGAGATAGGTTTTATTTTCTTGGCTAACAATGTAAGAAGAAAAACATGTTGGCACACACGTGTTCCAAAACTTGTTTTGAAAACAAGTAAGGAAGTCACTCAAAAGGTTGCCAGTGAGACGGAGTTGTTGGCAGAAGTCGGCAGAAGATAGTTGGAGTGGGTCAACAAAGGTAGGAGCCGGAGGGGTGAGGGAGCTTCCAGAGGTGGTTGCCAACTGCTTCAGGTTGTTGAAGGAGGTGGGGACATCGTAGGTGGTCACTGGATGTGGCTGAAGGTTGCTCTGATGGTTGTAGGTGATGGCTGGAGGTACTCCCACTCTAGGGGGATGGCCAAAGGTGGTGGGGAGGGAGGAATAGGGAAATTGTTTTGAAAACACGTGAAATGCCTTTTTTTTTGTTCCAAAATCTTTGAAAATTTTGGATACTGGTACCAATCTTTTGGAATGACAAGATTAATGGGATTTCTTTGGTCAGTTTTCATATTTTTTGAAAACAGAAACAAAATTTTTACTGAACAACACTTCATCATTGTTAAAGCTTGGCTTCACTTGTTCTTATCCGTCCATATATAGATATGCATTGCACTCGATTATTTCATTTGGAATAGGCATCAGTTGATTCTTATTGGAAAACATCTACCATTACTTGGTATGCGAGTGTCTTGTTGATATTTAAGAATGATATTGAAAACATCTAATTTGCTTCATTTCATGTGTCATAAACAATTCATTTTCCCCGTAATTTTGGAGTTTAGAATACAAGACCTGATTGTTGGGATTTTGGTGCTGCAACAGGGAAGCATTTCTATTTCATATTTCAGCAGCTAGGGTTTGTTATACAGTGAAACAATGTAATTAGTCAATGCTTTTTTTCCCAATATATTGTTCTCCAAAACTTCTAACAGTAACTAGGTGGCACAAGGTAATTTGTTACTTTCATATCGTGTCAGTGGAATAACTGAGTATCATGCTTGGCATAACCTTTTGAATCTATTTCTAAAACTAACAAACTATTTCCATGAACCAAAATGCCTACATCATGCCTGCTTGCTTCTTCATTTTAGTGAATTATTGAAATAATAGGATTGTGTTTATTGATCTTCAGCGACAGTGAACTAAAGAAAACCATTCCAATTATTACATCACTTTTGACGAGTTTCCACTCGAGAAGGTCAAATCTGGAAACTTCATTGAATCAGCTGTGCATACCTAATGATACCAATGGTGATAGTGAGGCATCAGAGACCAGTAAATCATATGAAAATGAAGGCGATCACAAGAAGGTTGAGGAAACTAGCACATCTGATAAAGGCGAGGCTTTGGCTACTGCTGCTCCGGGAATGCAGAACAGTGTAAACAGTCGTGATGCAGAAACAAACAAGGGGAAGGGAAATAACAAGCCCAAGAAGGCTAAAAAGGCAAAAGGAGGCCGGAAAAATAGATAGATGTACATGCCTTTATAGTTCCAAGGTTGTGTGTGTAATCAGATTCTCTACTTTTGGTGTTGGTGTAGGAAGTATTTCAATCCATGGGCTCAATATTTTTGGTACTTTGTGTTTCCTTGAACACTGATGTTTCTATACTCAAGATTGCTGGAAGTGGAATACTAATGATGCAGCAGGTGGAGTTGATTGGTGCATTTTTTAAGTTGCCATGATGCCTTGTGTGAAACTAGCTGGCGTCATCTTTTAAGACAGCAGATACTTTTTTGTTTTTTTTCCTCCAAAATCTGGGAACTGGAAATTTTTCACAAAAAAGTGGATAAGCTTGGAATTCATTGGTGTAGGTGGAGATAACAATCTCCATTCATAAACGAACTAAGCCAGTGTTCTGATCTTGAATATGGAGGGATTTGGGTATGAAATTCGACTAATGTCATTCACTTCAGTTGGGTTCTGAGCTTCAATCAAATTCGGGGGAACCTTCTCATCATCATTTTCATCTTTATCATAACACGACCCCGGGCTGGTAGAGAGAATTCATCTACATCTCCCGTCTCCCATCTCTATTTCTTGCCTCAGCCCCCAGCTCCAAGGGAGAAACCACTCAGCCATAAGGAGCAGTGGTATTGTCCATGTGCAAATATAATATTTCTGGCCTTAATTTTAGGATACTTCTAGGACTCCTTGATTTTTTACAGCTCTTTAAGCGACCTGTGTCAGTCCCATAGCATTCCCTTCCTTTATTGCCACTTTGGACTCTGAAGTTGACTCGAAAGCTTTCCTCAGAGTTTTAAAGAAGGGTAGACATTTTTCAGTAGCCTTACTCACAATCAGTTGAGGGCAACCACTTTCCCGATTAGGCATTCCACTTCTTCCACCGTCCTAAGAATCGCATGTCGAATATGCCTCGGATTTTTTCTTGTTTGGCTTCTATTTCCCTTTGCTTGACTAGAAAATCCCAAAAATTTTTGATCGAAACAACGAATGCACACTTAGCTGGGTTTAGCTTCACTCCCTAGCTTCTCAGCACCCCAAAGGTTTCTCCCAAGTTGGCAAGATGTTGGGAAGCCATCCTATTCTTGATCAACATGTTGACATAAACCTCCGTGTTCTTTCCAATATGTTTTCCGCACATTCTGTTCACAAGACGTTGGTTGTAGCAGTACAATCCCCTCTAGGTGATGAAAGAGGTCTTCTCCTGGTCTAGTGGGTTCATCATGATCTGGTTGTAGCCTGAAAAGGCATCCATGAAGCTCAGGAGTTCATGGTCGGATGTGGAATCCACCGGCTAGTCTATCCTCGGGAAGGGGTGGCTATCCTTCAGATAGACCTTGTTGAGATTCTTGAAGTCTTACACACATTCTCTAGACCACGTTGGCCAGCAGTCTGGGTGTTGGACTTCTTGAATAAAATCGGCCTGCTCCAACTTTTTGACTTCTACTTCAACCGCCTCACTTCGATCTTTGCCAAAAATCCTCGACTTCTGCCTGATCGATCTAAAATTGAGATCAACATTAAGGTAGTGTGATATCATTTGGGGGTCAATCCCGATCATATCCTCGTGTTACCATGCAAAGACATCGGAGTTATCCCTAAGGAA
The DNA here is from genome assembly GCA_014822125.1 of Arbutus unedo. Lineage (NCBI taxonomy): Eukaryota > Viridiplantae > Streptophyta > Magnoliopsida > Ericales > Ericaceae > Arbutus > Arbutus unedo. The sequence continues at coordinate 19,673 of JABCMJ010006543.1, forward strand.
TTGGACCAGGGATTCCTTTAAGTCGGTGGGGAGTTGTGCCCCCACTTGAACAGTTTTGTCCTCCCTTCCTGCTTCAAGTTGCACGGCCTCGAGAGCCCTTGATGGCTTTTCCCTTTCCAACACTGGGTCGCTTCTCCTTAAGAGTAGCTACGTAATAGTCTCGGGCTATCAGTTGATCCCTATGTTGCTTGTCGTTTCCATTCTTCGTGAAGAATTTGGTCACGAGGTGGTAGTTGGAAGGGATTGTCTTCATGGTGTTTAGGACAGTCTATCCTAGTGTACCGTTGCAAGTAGATGACCATCTTTGTTGTTTGTTGGGGGAGGTACCTAGAGTGACTAGCAATTCGATTGATTCGAGCGACTACACCAGCTCACTCGAGAAGCCTATCAGCGGAGATCATATTGGTTGTAACTTATCCGCCTTGATATCCATTTTGTTGAATGCTCCTTATAAGATGATGTCAACCGAGCTACTATTATCAATTAGCACCTTGCTCGTCCTGTAGTTCCCCGCGACTGTTTTTATTACTAGAGGGTTGTCATGTGGTTGTCGTACCCCTTAGCATATTTTTTTGAGAAGCTAACGAGATGCTCATCCAACTTCCTCTCCTTCAACAGTCTGCTCGCGGTCACATTTTTGCTTCTCCTTCGGCCCCAAGCCTTCTCAAATTTGCCCTCCTAGAGGAGCTGGTCTTCCCCCTCCAACAAATCCTCCAAAGTTCATTCTTATCTCTCCAATCAGATGGACTGGCTCTACATCTGGATCTCTAGGGCGCTCCTCCTTGCACCCCTTGGTCTCCTCTACTCTTCCCGGTTTTGCCGACCTGCTACAAACTTGTTCAATCTGCTTCTTCAAATCAAAGCAGTTTGATGTGTCATGGTCGTGATCATCGTGAAAATGACAGTACTTACCTGAGCCTGAGCCTGAGCCTCTTCAACCAAAACGCACCTCTAGGTCAACTGCAATTTGCATCACAACCTACTCCATCAAAATGGTGAGTGGAGTGAAACTCTTGAATTTGTTGTGGATCATTTTTCGCTTGTGTTGGCCCCCTCGCAGAGGCTCCCTTCTTTCCTTCTGCTACATGATTGGTTCTAGTTCAGGCTTTTTCCGACTAACGTCCTTTGTATGGCCTTGGTGAGCCGTCATCGCATCCTTTGCGTTCATGTGTTGCTGAGCCTTGACCATCGACTCGGTCATTGTAGATGGGGGCCACTCAAACAAATGATAGAAAAATCGAGTTAGCTGCAGACCCTCTATAAAAATCGTGAGGGTGATTTTATCGTCGACCTCATCTACTTGCAACGCTTCGTCATTGAAACGCTTGAGGTAATGACACAACGACTTTTCCCTTCGCTGCTTAATGTTTAACAAATACATAGTTGATCGACGAGGCCGCCACCCATTGTGGAAGTGGTTAATGGACAACTTGTTGAACTGCTCGAAGTTGTCGATTGTCCTGGACTCCAGCTTCCCAAACCAAACTCTGGCCGAGCCCTTTAGAGCAGTAAGGAAGGCACGGCACATTATCTCATCAGAGACGTCCTCCAGTGTCAGATATGCCTTGGAGGTTTCCAGATGGTCCAGAGGATCCCGAGCCATAAAAAAGATCCATCTGAGATGTCCTGAACTTCGGGAAACAGCCTGGCTATCATCGCCTTTGTGAATGGCAATCTAGATCTAGGCATTTAGCCATCATTGGTCGTCCCACCTTTCTCCTCCGTATGTTTCATGATCCCTTTAAAGGAGACTCCCATCTTTTTTTATGTGCTTTTTAGTATGCGAAGGAAGAGCATCATCAAGTATCCTTTTCTTTATGCATTATTGTTGGGAGCTTTTACTTCTTGTTTGCATATTTTGTATATATAGGTGATTAAAGCTGACATCTTTTTCATTCTCTTCGACCCGAAGTTAATGAGTCACTGTAACATTCACAAAATAGAGAGAATATCTAGAAAGATTGATGTGGAACATATCTGGAAGAATTGCTCTTCAAAATAGACGAGGAGCTCAAGAGAGGCTAATGTGGATGCTATTAGCACGACGAGTTCTATGACAATGACAGTCCATTGCACAACGGTCGTTTAAAATAAGCAATAATCTGCCTCGAAAGAAGGGTTCCAACATAGTGAAACGAATGTCCAAATATAGTACATCGATGAGAATAATAAAGGCGGTAGAACCATAGGATTAAAGAAGGGTTCTAACATAGTGAAACGAAAGCCAGGAAACAAATACGAGTTATGCCTTCGGAAATAGAAATGAGTGCACTTTCATTTGTAATCCAAAATAAGTAGAATAAGGGTTCCAGAATAGTGAAAAGGATGCCCAAATATATTCCATTTGTAAGAATAAAGGAGGTAGAACCATACGATAAAAGAAGGGATCCAACGTAGTGAAACGAAAGTCGGGAAACAACCAAAACGTAGTTACGCCTTTGGCAACAGAAATGAGTGCACTTTCAATTGTCTAAATGGTACTCATAAGGGTGCATTTCCAATAAAAAATAAGGTTTGCAAGACTTTAGAAGTATTTGCTGAACTATGAGAACAGAGACCATTTCTAATAGGGAATGCCTTTAAGAAGTTCGAGACCCATTAACAGTCCAATCAGTAGAACCTATATTTGTATACGAACGCAGAAGGGTTTATGAGATTCAATAGGGCCTCTCATTAGGTGGTAGATTCACCTAAAACTATACTTCTCTTATTTTAAATCATCAGATTTACATTCCTGAAAAGAAGGCAATCAAGCACGTCAAGTATAAAACTAGGCATAAAACGAAATGGCAGCGCTTATGAATATGAAAATCTGAAGTACAACAAGGCAATATATCTTTAAATTCACTCGGAAAAAAGAGTTCTATCCGTTATTGAAGTATCCTCTTTGATGATTGACATCAATTATGTTCATAGAAATAAGAAAATTTATCAAGTCACAACTACCAAAATCCGAAAGGGGCAAGGGTGTTTACCTATTACGATCATATAATTATCTTCCTCTTTCAAGAGAGGAAAGTCCCCATCTCTTGAGCCATTATTCCTCATAACTTAAGCTACTGATCACCGCAGGATTAACTAAGAAAAAACCCAATTCAATTCTCCTCATTTGTACCAAAAATCTTCATCCTCGACAGCGGCGACCTCAAATACCCCTCCACCTCCAACTTCTTGGGCGAAAGCTGCCGATACTTTGCAAACTCCTCCCTCGCTTCCTTGTCCCGATCAAGCAAGCTGTATATCATCCCTTTACAGAAGTAAGGCCTAAAATCTTTAGGATCTTCTCTAACTAACTCCTCGTAGCACCTCAATGCCTCATCCACATTCTTCTGCAAGAACTGAATCTGTGCCATTATCAGCCTCACATCTCTGGCCTCCTTCAACTGATCCTCCTCCTCTGCGATCTTCAACGCCTCTTCCAACCTCAAAATCACCGCGTTTCCCTCTCCACACCGGTCCATTAGCAAAGCGTTTTCAAACAATGCTTCAAAGTTGAGGGGATTTACTTTGAGAATTGCTTCGAAAACATCACGGGCTTCTTGCGTACTTCCGATTTCGTTCAACAGTCTCGCCATTAGAAACTTCCACTGTGTTTCCTCTGGTTGGACTGAAACCAGCTTTTTCACTATCTCGACAGCATCTTGGTCCTTTCCGGCCTCCAGCTCCTGCTGCAGCATCAATTTTAAGGACTCCACAGCCTCTGAATTCGAGACGGGTGTTGATGGATCCTCCGATTTTTCCTCCTCCTGTTCTTGATTTTGGTCAATTTTTTCCTCTGTGACGGTTGTTGGGTCGGTCTCCGCTCGTGCCGGAAACTGATGGAATTTTGCGGCCACGGCGGCGACGAGGACGAAGGAGGCGGCGGCGGTTTGAAGGGTTCGAATGATGGCGTTCGGGGAAGAACCACCATTTCTGGGGCTGGAATTGGAGGAAGCCCTAACCCTAATGAGGTACCCAATTGGAGGACTGGAGGAAGGGGTTTTTGAGATTGCGAAATGGAGATGTGAAGAGTATGAAAATGGTGGTGGTTTTATGGAGGGTTTGTGAGTGGTGGTGAGTGAAGGGGTTTTGAGGTGGAGGATTGATGAACCTAATCCGATGGACATAGCTGAGTCCATTTTCGATGGTGAGATTTTTTTCTTTTGTCTTTTTTCTTTTTGGAGATTTTGAGGAGAAGGGTTGTGGCCTGTGGGTGGTAATTAGGGTTTTGGGTGGGTGGGTTGATTGTGTGGGGAAATGGCTTTTATGGGGTTTGCTGGTGTTGGTGGTTGAGGAATTGGAAAGCAGCCGGATCTTAGGTGTGTTTTTTATTTTGAAAAACACATTAAGTTGTACATTAAATTATATATTATGTCAAAATGAAATTTACTAATTAGAACACATATTAAAATATATAGAACCTGTTTTTGTATTTTATACTTAAAATAACATATTACGTAGACATAATGTGTTATTTGATATACACGTAGATATAATGTGTTATTTGATATACAACTTAATGTCTTATTTTTTTATTTTATTTTAAAAGAGGATCCTCATTAGAGTAATTTAGAAGAGTAATTTATTCTATTATTTCAAAATATATGTATAAGCTACTCTTGATAAAATCAGTAATGACATACCCAACCGATAGAACATGAATACCTATTTTCATCAGGTTATTTGTAGACAAGTCTATTCTCTTTGGAATTTGGAGTGATGTTGAGGGTAATGTGAATTTTAATGGGTTTGTTTGATGTCTGAAATTGTTCATCTCTTTGAATTCAATGAAAATTTTGTCAATTGAATTTCAACCGATATGATTTCATAACACAACTAAAGGAATATTTTAACACATTAGGTTAAAGTATATTTATCTCAAAGTAAATATGTTTTGAATTTATATTGATTGAAATTGGGACACTTATTTTTTAGTCATATCTATTAGTGTTAACTAAATTTTTATACCATCCTCTTTTAATGGTTATATTTTGATCCTATTTTTTAAAAAATACCCAAAACTACCCTAATTTTTAATTTTGTACAATTTCAACACTTTAAACCTTAGAGCAACTCTATGGTACTAGTCATTTTGGCTTTCAAAAGTATACTTTTTATTTTGACCATTCACTTTTTTATAGATACACTCCAATGTTAGTTTTTATTTGCTTAGCACCTCTTGGCTAGCTAAATGTACCCAACGAGAAGAACAATAGGCATTTTGCCTAGCTATATAAAGAATTTGTTGGAGCTCTAAAAAGAAAAATTACCGACTATAGCTAAGCGGATTAATTTGCCTAGGCTGTTGGAGATACTCTTAAATAACGAGAGACAATCATGAACTAAACCATATCAATTTTAACACCCCCAAAATTGACTTCTCTAGATAAATATTTGCACAAAACGTCGATCGGCGTTTTCGATTATTAAGACAACGGCGATCTAGGGCTCAAAAATATAGCGACTGACTGAAATCATGTGCTACGCCACACTATAGCCATGGAAGATCGACTACAGGTGCCGGGCTACAGGGTAATAGAGAAGGACGACATACACTGATCAACAAACGACAGACTACGGCCATGGAGCTATGAATCATTGGAATATAGGTCTGATTTAAATGCTACGGACTCAAAACATGGTAAATTTGAGAAAGAAAAAAATAGATATGCTCATATTATAATGAAGGTAGATTTGAATGTTGCAACCGCTTTGTTTTCATCTTCTTATTTCTAATTCGGTTTGTGTTGGCTTCTGAGTTAGGTTTTCATCTCTATTTCAACTTGTTTGTTTTTCCCTGATGATTTGACTTCTATGATATGCGGGATGAATGTGTCTACGATAACAAATCTGTTTGTAAGTTGATTTTTGTGGATTGAATGGGTTTGATAATTTGATTTCTAAAATTTACCATGTTATTGTTGGCTAAATAGAGTATTGGAAGCCCCGACATCCGATTCCATAAAAATTTACCATGTTCAATAGGGACTTAGCCTAATTTTTTTCAAATCTACCATAATTTCTTCTAACAATTCTGAGATGAAAGTGCGAACATGTTTTTTTTTTTTTTTTTTTTTGGGGGGGGGGGGGGGGGGGG
>JABCMJ010006545.1:0-18045 GCA_014822125.1 Arbutus unedo
TTAAATTTTAAACTTGAGAGATTTTTTTATATTAATATTAATGAAGTATTAAATTCTAATTAATTAATTATAGATCATTTTAATAAAATAAAAAAATCATTTAAATTTTCGGGTCGTTACACATTCACTCTCATACTTTCAGATTGCTTTGCTTCCTCTCTTCATTTGAAAACTAATTTGATCGTTGGAGTGTCCGCCATCTATGTGGTTTTGCAGCTTAACGAAAGGTTCACGAAGTTCAAACGAGAAGTTTAATCTGTGAATTCTAGACTCTACACTTACCAACAATGCCATGACACACCCCTTGACATCTTTTGGCCTGTAAAGAAGCTTGTGAATTGAGGTCATGAGATCATCTTTTATTTTTGTTGCCCATTCAAATTTGCTAGCATTTTCTATGCCTTCAAACAAATATTGGCATGGGTCCAGCTACTTGTTCTCCTGGAAGTTGAGAAGAAAAGGGTTACACAGAGGAACATGCATATATACTGGTTTAATAATATCTTCAACGTCTTCCTTTCTCTTGCTCCATTGTAATTGGTTTGTAATGGATTTTATGGAGGTGATTGCAATATTTTTCTCTTGAAATCTTCCTTCTAATAGCAAATGGTACGTTTTTCTTCATTCGATATTGATTTGAAATTGGTTTAATGCCACATTTTATTCCAAATGTAACACTGATGTCATGATGTGTACAATTGATATACCTTCCTCAATGTTGAAATTTTCTTGTCATCCTTCATATGAAGTAATATTTTTGGCAACAACTTCATCATACTGTCTACAGAAGTCATTAGTCAGACTCTTCTTCCTCGACGCTTGAATTAGAACCCAGAAACAAGTCTTTTTCAAGAGTACAACATGTTGTTCCATGAGTTCAATCGTATCCATCAAGTTCATCATAGCATATAGGTTTGACATATGTTGTTTGCGTACCTATTTGTGATTTTGTTTAAGTTTGCGTCTTTCGCGAAGTTTTTGCTAATTTCTTAACTGACTCTATCGGCTCCATTGTTTGTGCAGATAACTATAGGACTTGATATGCATCATGAAACACATGTTATTGGGGAAACAAACAATGAAATTACTTTAAACAAATGATGTTTTCAATTTATAAATTCACATAGCCCTGTGAATTTTGCAAATTTATTTTTATAGACTTTGCATACAGATTGTGAATTATTTACCAAATTCATGCCCTTTTGTTACAAAGACTTTACACATGGCCCTGTGAGTTTCTTACAAAATTCACAGACCAATCAACGAATTCACAAACCCTAGTGAACTCAAAAAGTACTACAAATTTATTTCATCCGACAAATTCAAAAACCTAATTGAATAGTATCACTATGTATTTATTTGTGAATTTGTTAAACATTTAATAAATTCACAAACCCCAATAAATGCTATGATGGTTGATTAACAATTCACATATTCTATAGATTTGTTTGCATTTGAAAATTCACATCCCAGTGGATGCTATCACAGTTGTTAGATTGATTAGCACATCAAGATTGTGCAATTTTTTGATTAGTGTATGTGAATCTTGTTAAAAACGATCGTTTTTTCCCTTAAACTGTTTATCATTCGCAGAGTTGTGATTTTTCTCTGTAAATTTGGTAATATACAGAGAAGAATATAAACTGAAATCAAACTAACATATTGCTCACTTTTGTTCTTCATTGCAGTAAATTTTATTTACAAATGTTCTGAGCTTGCTATGAATGTTGTTTAACAGAAGAAAATGATAGAACGAACTACTTCCTTAGCTAGTGAGGGAAAATCAACTCTTCCTAAATAAGTATGAAACAAAATACGTCCATCATTTCCATATTATATTTTTTCCCCTTGCTGTTCCTACATCTAACACTACACTGGATCAAAAATCTCCATTTTATGAAGAGAAAAACACAGTTCCCTGATAAAGAATAAACCAAAAATTCTCGATGTCCTTCGAGATTGGAATTTCCAACCAAATTGTCCAATCATGTCACCTTTGGCCGTTTGCTTCACTGTCTTGATTTTCTATGACCATTCCTTCTTGATCAATTTGACATGGCAACAAAAACATCAGAAAAAGTGATTGTCACATTGGAATTCCGCACATATTGTTTTCCCAACCTTACTGTGTCTATGAAAAAGAAACAAAAACAAGAAAATAAACAGATACACTGGTATGAATGAAACCCATCACTCCCTTGGGACTTCATTAGGAACAACACAGCGATAACGCGTATCAATTAAGTTCTACATATGTTCAGTAGAAGACATATATGTACAGGTGCCTCTGATTCTAACCTTTACAAACACCCTTCAAACACAGCTTTAACTTCCACAATAACTTTAACCCCTTGAGTGAAAAGGGAAAAAATGACAATATTCTACCTATTTGTCATTGTCGATAAATCAATTTTTCCACAACACAAATCGAGGGTAACATGAAAGCATTTGGTATGAATAACTCCGAACAGATAGAAGTGCTCCAGGTACAGCAGTTCTCGTGGAGTTCGTATTCCTTAATGGATTCCAAATGCTGCATGAAGCCTCTCAAAGTTTCAACATGCAAGACATCTGATATGATCCAGGAGAAAAACCGTACAATTATGACCACTTAGGTCAATGTCGCGATCTGAGGCTTCTCTGTTCCAAGCAATTCCCAATGGATGAAGCTGTATACAAGAGAGAAGTCAAGACCAAGACGACTAAAGTGCAAAAATAGTTACACGTTTTCTTTTGGTGTTTGCGAGCGGGGAAGGATATTTACAAGACATCATATTTTGCACTGTCGGTGAACTAAGCATTTTTTAAATTCTCTGACCATATGTAGCCTGACCCATTGCCTTGACAATGAGAAGCGTAAAAATGAGTAGGACACCGACACAGCACAACACGCCACTTGCTAGACAATTTCCTTAGAAAACTTAATCCCTGATGCACTTTAGACACTTGGGAAATACTTTCCTATCATTTAGACACATGAAACCCAAAAACAAGTAAAATTCGAATCCAATAACAATAGAAAACAAAAAGTCAGTTACACGTGTTCTCCTCCTTGGGACTTTAGATATCACTGTACATAACATTTTCTTTTAACTAAATTTTCAAATGCATGACATTTAATAAGTTTCACCCTTGTATGTGCAATCAAACAGATGTACAAAGCTATATATAATTCCCCTAGTGTCCTGTCCTGCATATTTTAAAACCATCCATGCCAGCATGTCCTTGACTCTGCTTCTTAGATTGGGAGCATACTATGCCATGGAGCTTATGGAAAAGAAAAAAAGGTTCCAATAGATTGAGACAGGAAGGTTGAACGGAAAGTCCCACAAAAGCTTGTACCATAACTTGCAATAATGGTAACAGAGAGAGAGAGAGAGAGCGCATCTTCTGTAAAAATTAGCAATATCACAATCCATGCATGCCCATGTTTCAGAAAGGCATGTCAGTCAACCACATATAGTGAGAACGAATTTGTAGGTCACAGAAAATAATGGCCTTTGAATCTTCAAAACTTTGAATAGCAAAACGATGCACTACCTCTTTATCTTTAACACTTCAACGCTAACGGCAGTTTTAAACCCGACGGCCAAAATTGTACGGAGATGATGAGCCTGAGGAAGTCGAAAGTGGACTCTTAACAAAAGGATGACGGTCCAAGAGCCAAGAAGCCGTGGGACGTGCCCTTGGGTTAACTTGTAAGCACTTGAGTATGAAATCTCGCGCATCTGCAGATAGAGAATCAGGAACAAGCGGCGGCACGCCCCTTCCAATCCTGAACAATGCCTGCATCTGCTTTCCCAAGAGTAAGAGATTAACATGTTGCAATTGCTGGAATAAACTAATAGAGTATGATATCAACTGAACCGAAATAGTGGTCATGCTACCACCAATGATATTGGCCTAGTAAATACTGATCATCACAAGAAAAACTTCCAAAAGGTGCATGTAAAGAAGCAATCCAGTAAATTCTAGCTGAATATCCTTAAACAGTAAGTTTTCATTGGTAGATACCTTGTTTTTATTTCTACTTCAAGAATTTTTGGCTTTGAGTTACAAAGGATTGAAGAACTCTCCATGTATTACCGGCACTTATTGTGAATCTATATGTTCCCTAATTTAGCGTAGTATTCAATAAGGGTAGTTTAGTCTTTTTATGTAATTAGAGTTTTCTCAATATTCTATTTAATCATGTACTACGCTTTGTAATATTCATTCAGTCAATACAGAACTTTAGTATTCTTTTTCTCTTCTCAATATTCTAATATGGTATCAGAGCCATAGGTTAAAACCTATTTGATTTTATTTTATTTCAGTGGTGGGTAGCTTGACTCTTGTTGCCTTGTCATCAACCAGGCCATTGCTTATTTTGACACTATGCATCGGCATTGTTCATCACTATTCATCGCAATAGTGTTCATCGGTGTTGTTCCAGACCCGTTTGCCATTGTTCTGTACTATTGGCACTATTACGGTAGTGGTCGAATCTAAGATTTTCTTAGTTTGGGAGTTTTGAACACGATATGTTCGACCTAGGCACATTTTGCATTTCTTTCTCTAGATATGCATCTGTAATCTGTTTTGCATGAATGAACTCCTCTCCTTTCACTGGATCTGCATTGTTTTATCCAAATCTACATCATTCTCTCTAGATTTGCATCTGCATCAACTGTCTATTTTCCACCACTGGACTCTTCTTTCACTGGATTTGCATCGTTCTCTCTAGATCTGCATCTGCAAATTGTTTTCCACCAGCAAACTCCTACTCTTTCATTAGATTTGCATCGTTCTCTCTGTTTGCACCAACCAAAACCCTCACTGACCACCAACAAACATTCGGTGAACCCTCACCGGGCTTCTGTCGACCTCTGGCAACTTTGATTTCGTTTTCTAATTGGCAAACTCATGAATCTCTCTGTCATCGCATCCTGAGTTTGAGGGTATGTGTGAATATGTTGGCTAATCTAACTTAGTTGTTTAATCTAGAGTATTATAGTTGTGCTTCTAAAAAGGGAGCAAGATTCAATAAAGGTACATTATGTTATCTAATCCAGCATAGTATTTAATAAGGGTAGTTTAATATTTTTATGTAATTAGGGTTTTCTCAATATTCTATTTAATCATGTACTAGGCTTTGTAATATTCATTCAATCAATACAAAACTTTAGTATTTTTTTTCTCTTCTCAATATTCTAATAGTTACAAGGGGTTTACTTTGACCTTGGTTGCCACAAAGGGATTTACTATACCATGTGTCTTTCATAGTTTCATACATTTACAGACTGAAAAACGTGCAAGTGTATGCGTGCTTGCTTTCTTTTTCCTTGAAAGGGCACCAAATGAAGCAGATCCGCAACAACACGCCATAAGCAAAGGAGGAGAAATAAAATAAATAACAAAGCAAAGAAAACTTACGACTTCAGCGAAGTCCAAAGAAGTGTATAAGGAGGGTTTCTATCTGAATCACCCTTAAAAAAAGGAACAACTGCCAAAGAAATGCCTTAATTTTGTAATTGGGCACCTCCACACCTTAAGCAGTGAAGTACGAAACAAAAAGGAGTCGCACTCGGGATCTTCTCATTTCGAAAACTTTCTCTAATTACAACACAAACTAAACGTTGATCTTCGAATGGAAAACAAATCAAGAAAAAGATACCCCTTCTCCCTCAGGACCCTTACTACCAAGTCAGAATAACAAGGTGATAGATTCGACTTAATTTCTCTTTGCCAAAACACAAAACACAAATTACAAAACATGACCCTCCCAAAGTTATCAAGCAAAAAAGTCTTTCATGGACGGCCGTATAACAATCCGCTCCCGCCTTGTACAATATTGTCCGCTTTTGCCACCCAAATCTCATAGACTTCCCAATAGGTCACCCATCCTTAGATTTCTCCAGAACGAGCAGGCTTAACTGTGAAGTTCCTTTGGATTTTGGCGCCATCACGGTTTTAAAAGGTTTTGTACAAGGTAGGTTCATGGTCTATTATAAATACCACCGAACTTACATTCACCAAGCGATGTGGGACTTTTGACCAGCCACCCAAACGTCTACGGAGATTCTCTTCTGGACGCCGGCCTCACAAGTAGCACCACAGCCTGGCTGGGGTGTCACAGGCCGACACCATAAAGAAGCCCCACCTTGCACTAGAACAGAAGAACTCAAAGCCAACCACCACACACGCACATACACACATCATTTTGTGATAAGTACAATTATCTAAGTACTATTCGCGTCAAAAGGGAGATGCAACCTGCAGGAATGCATCCACAAGAAAAAAAATCTAAGCAAATAAATAAAGGAATCAAGTAATCAAAGGAACCTAGCAAGGTCTACCACCTTATGAATTACATTCATGTAGAAAGTTGCAAAAACTTCAAGATCTAGAAGTCTTTAGTTCAAACAATGCAAGGAGAAAACAAGCCACTCCAAACGTAACGTGGTATAACAAAAGATTCACTCACACACAAGAAAAATAAATAAGTAAATAAAATTCGTGTAGATTTTCTCCAAGAAAAAAGGCATGCAAAAGCAATTATTTAGAATAGACTATAAATGGTGATACATACGCTTTCTAAGTCCGAGTACGGAATCTGACGAGTCAACATCTCTAAGACAGTGCACCCAAGGCTCCATATATCTGCCGCAAGCCCATACCCTTGGTTATTAAGTTTAACAACCTGCAACGATAAAAACATGATCATCAGAAAAGCACTTTGTCGGTAAACTCTGTCTGTCTGTCTTGCTCTACAGATTAGTACTCTATATATCTCATTGTCCCAAGTATGTACGAGTAAAATGCACATATACAATCACCTGTACACTATGAAATCCGCACGTTTATCATATACAAACACAAAGTAACCTTTTCTGTTTTTGTTCTAGATGGTTTGTCACAACAACCATACCTTGTTGGCATTTCATCACATGGCCCTTCATATATGGTGAAAGTTACCACAGTAGTATAGGACCAGTACACAAAAACTAAGGAACAAACTTCACAACAATACCTGTTATGTACCCCCACAGCATTACATTCATGTAGTCTTTTCTCGTTTCATTTTTTAGACGTTCCCTCAACAACAAATTTGTAACTAGAAACTCGCATTACTCAATCAGGTATTAATATACTTATCTTATTTCTTCAAAATTGGACCAGATCAGGAGAAAAACAATTACATCTTACATAAGATCTATAATGTCTTAACATCTCTATTCTTACTGAACTAATTTCTACCATGAATCTGTTATAATCTTAATTTGAGTGACACATTTTCCATAAAACCCTTATAAGTTCATCTTTATAGCTGCTTTTCGGTTTTATAATTCATACTTTATCTCCTTTGCTTTCGCTAGACAAAATTACTTATGCCAACACTACTGTTTATCTATTTTAATATTTAATTAAGTGAATGCCTTCCGTACACATGAAAAGGGTCTATGATGGAAGGGATACACTATCATGCATATCAAAAATATCTATCAAGAAATTGATCAAGGGAAGGATGCATTCCTTCAATTCCCAACTATATATACAAACTACCAATATAATATTCATCATATCTCTACATTTTCCTCCAAGTCAAAATAATAATTTGTACCCTAAAAACCAAAGAATTCTATAAGAGAGAGAGAGTGACAAGGTGCACCACCCAAACTACAAATATTTTACAACGCAAAGCTACAACTAGTGTAATTGTACTAGTTCCATTTCATTTTAAGCAATCAATGTCAGCCATCTGTATATACTATCTAAATTTGAATTCCATTTCACTAGAGGTTGCCACAAAAAAGAGCTTTCTTTGTGTCTGCATCATGGTTTTGTTGATAGATAAATCCTGGGAAAGGAAAACAATGGGGAAACCAGAGGCAAGGAAGAACTTGGTCCAAATGGTTGTACATCTTTGACATCATCACGTGAACTTCTTCTAAATATGTGCAAGTTTTCGTGTCACACACACAACCTCGGCTAATGGTATGAGATATATGTCTTGACATGTGTATTTAAAATTCCACCTCGAGGTGGCCAATGGGAGGTTTTAGGCATATTAAATTAGTCAAATACGGATCAAGTCATACTGAAACCCGACCCAATCCGTTTTTTTTGTAAGATAAAAATAATGTTGCTTTCCGTTTTTTTGTAAGATTGAATATGGGTCAATAATGCACGGGTTAAATATGAATGGTAAAATACGGATCAAGTCATACCGAAACCCGACCCAGCCCTTTTTTTTGTAAGATAAAAATAATGTTGCTTTCTGTTCTCTTTCCCTCTTAAGATACCTATTATTAAACATACATGCAAAATAAAACATTTCTATATATATACATGATTGTGTGCATATATATCAGTAATATTTTAGTATCTATGTTTCTGATTTCATGACTAAGACAAAACAGCCACGTGGTTTCTACCCGTGATCAATAAGGTATAACAAGGTAAGGTTTTATAATTTTTTTTTTTCTTTTCCAAGTGGGTGATTAATGCCCTTACTTGTGCTTGGCTAAATTAGGCCTCTTAATAGAAGGGATTGAGTTTGAATCCGATCCGAAAATTCAAATCCATTGACAATATCTGATCTAATAATCCAACACAACTTGAATTAATTTTTTTTTGTATTTTTTTCTTGTTTTTATTTAAATTCTTTCTGCTATTACTAGTTTTACGTCAATTTTCTTGCTAAGTATTGATTCGCCATGACAAGAGAAATCTAGAAAGGGAAAATTATGATCAAAATCTTGAAAAGTTCACTGAAGACAAAATCATCCAAAAAAAGACAATATTTAGATTATATTGTCTTTTCTAAACTTTTTTCAAGTTTGGTTAATTTGGTTTTACTTTTATGATTTTTCTTGTAGAGTCAAACTAATAATCCGTAAAAATTTGATGCAAAACAAATAAACGTGAATTTTTTAAAATAAAGATGAAAAATAATTCAATAATGAAGTTGGGCCAAACCTAGCCTCCAAATCCAATTAATGTGTTTAATAACGAATTGGACTCAAATCAATCTGACTTGATCCAGTTACACATTCGATCTAAAAAACTGTGCTTAGCTTCTCATATGATCTGAACTGTTTTTTTGTTTGGGAATTCTTCCTCATGCCTCGAATCTTTAAAGGGACCTATCTTAAACAACAACGGTGCATCTTCAAGCTTTACTTTCTAACTTATTCCTTTTTGTTGTGATTTTCTCCCATTAGAAGCTCACTGATTATTAACAAAAATTATAGCATAATTAGTATACGAATGACAAAACCCCAACCTATAAGACTAAATGTTCCAACATTTTTGTCCATTTAAATATAAATCCTAATTTTATTGGCAAAAGAATTGTAGGAGTGTTTTTATCATTTTGCATATCTAAGGGTATTTTGATCTTTTTAGAATGGAAGTGCTGTAGAGTTATTTTAATCATTTTTATATAAAATTATTGCGTTCTTTTTAAAATGGAAGGATTGTATGGGTATTTTGGTCATTTTATATGTGGAGAGGGAGGATAATTTGACAATTTGATAATGTAAGGGCCGAAGGGGTATTTTTGTAATTTTAAATGTGTTTGGGGAGGGAGTGTTACATTGGTCATTTTCAGTGGAAGGTTGTAGGGGTATTTTGATCATTTTATATATGCAAAGGTGTTTTGGTCCTTTTCACTATGTGAGGGTTTTAGGTGTATTTTGTTCATGTTGCATATGTTGGTATTTTTAACATTTTTGAGGAGGGGCTGTAGGCGTATTTCGGTTATTTTGTATATGTGAGGGTATTTTTATCCTTTGACAATGCAAGGTTCATAGAGGCATTTGGTCATTTTGATATGTGAAATACTTTGGTCATTTGGCAATGAAAGGGTAATGGGGGTATTTCGGTTTTTTTATAATGTGTGTCCATATGAGTATTTTGATTATTTGGAATATGCAAGGGTACTTTTGTCATTTCGTAATGTGGTATTTAGTCAATTGTGGGACGTGGGTATTTTGGTGTTACATATTAGGATATTTTACTCATTTTTCTACACAAAAATACTTTAGATATAGCTTAACCCATTTTCAACCCAATTGTAACCCGCTTAAAGCAACAAAATTACGGGTTGAAATTGGCTTATCCAATTACAACCCTCAAGAGATTCATTGCATCTACTCACTTTTCCTTGAATTGCATTAGAAAAATGGTTCTTGGACACAAGTCCCACCGCAAGCATGTGCTTATAGAATAGATGGAGGAGGAGGTGGCAATGCATTTCGCCCGTTGCATAATCACTGCACTAAATCGATAATAGGAAAGGAATGGGTTATACGTGGATGGATATGGGTGAATCAATGAATTAGGGTTGAGATTGCCATCTCTACATCCACCCAACAATTTTATATGAATTTGAACCTACCATACAAGTATTCATAAACCAGTCATATTATGCTTGGGAATGCTTTATGTGACCTTGTACCACCATATGAGTAGGACATCATTCTCAGCTTAAATTTGTAACTAGGTCAGGCCCACAGGCCAAGCCTTGTGAGTTGTGACTATTCATCCTATTCACGTCAATTAATATAGATTCATGAAAAACAATCCGCCAAGCAATCACACATTAAGGAAAATATTCTAGAAAATCCTACTATGGCATATCACGGGCACTTCATCTTGGTAGTAATAACTTTGGTGCCCTTGTGAATACATCTCATGAGAGTTATGACTCCACATCAATGTTTTCAAAGGCATTATAGAGGCAAGGCGCACCATGCATGCCTTTGGGTGTAAATATTAGGGCATTGAACCACAAAGGCTATCACCTCAAAGATGGAGGCCTATTGAGACGTACACCTTTTGTGCCTAGATACCAAAGGTGAAGACCTCAAAGGAGAGAAAAAAGAAAATTTAATTTTTGAGTTTGTTCTTGAACTTTCTCGCATGCTTTTTTCATTTATAGGCTTAGAGTGCTTTTAGAGGTTGCATCTATTAATACACTATGTTTTTATGCCTCGCATGTTTTTTGCAAATTTTCTTTACTTTTTTTCTTATATTTAGTAATTTTTCAATGAAATATATAAGTAATTTTACTTTTCATAAATATACAAAAGAACCTCTAAAGGCTTATGCATCAATGCCTCGGGGCTCGCGCCTCACTTCATGAGAGCTCACCCACCTCGCCTTGCGCTTTCGCCTCTGAAAACATTGCTTCACATGATAAGACTAACAAAGAAAGTTACTAAAGATTTCACCCCTACCCCCTACCCCATAACCGTTCATCCTCATTTTCTGTTCTTGATGAAGAGCTCATAACCTTAGCCAAATCAATATCAATAAGAAATAATATTCAAGATGCCAAATTCAAAGCCATTGCCTTCGGCAGCATGCCACATCCTAACAAATGCCTCGTGTTAGAAACTAATGATATCTTTCCAGTATGTGTATTACTAAAGTGCAGGGTCAAATAGCCTAGTTTCACCTCCATTCTATGACTTAGCATACTACAGTATTCGAATCCCAATCAGAAGTGTTCAACTCAAGAAAATAATGAGTGGCCAGATTAAGACAAACCTCAGGTGCCATCCAGAATGGAGTTCCCTTGGAAGATTTGACATCATTTAATTTAGTCACCTGTACAAGCGCATTACCCAAGAATGTTAGCAAGTAGAAAGGTAAGTATAACAATTGACAGATACGATAGAAGATAGAATCGCAAGTTGTGACAGGAAGGACCTTTGCCAATCCAAAATCTGCAAGTTTAACAGATCCATTAGCATCCACCAATATATTAGCACATTTGATATCCCTGGAACAACAGAAAGGAAAAAAGATGAGACTTCAGAAACCTCATAACATTTACACCCGAGTTCAATATCATATGGAGAAATTGCAAAATGGAGATGGAACGGAGTTTGTACAAATGTAAATTTGAGGAGGAAAAAAGAGCAAGCAAAGTTAACCAATTAGCAAGCTTATGGAGTCTAAAGAGGAGAGAACATGAGGAGCCTATGACTAGACTATTACAACACATAACTTTCATATCCTAGACATGCAGCTTTGACCTCTGTCCACCTTCATATTTGGACCCCAATTCCACTGTAAAATGTGAAGACCAAAATACTACCACAAGAATATTATGATACAGATACACGGGATGCTTCCAATGGTTTTGGTGTTTTTCTTGGTTTTCTCTTATCTTTGGAAAAGCAAGAAACAATATGTTATCGTTTCTGATATTTGGACTTTCAAAAACTGCAACATGATTTCATTTGAGATGACATTGAACAGCCAAAGAAACCAAAGAAATATCCAAAAACCAAATCTAGATACAAAACTTAGCTACAATGACTTCAGGTAACATTTAATCACCTGTGAACCACATTTCGCTCATGAAGATACTTCAAACCATGCAAAATCTGCCTTGTGTAGGAGGAGACAGTGGAATCTTGAAGATGATACTTCTGGTAAAGTTGTAAAAGTGAACCTTTGGTTACCAGCTCAAGAAAGATGTAGAGATTTGATTCATCCTGCAGAGAGTATGTTGTAGAAGATCTCAAGTTGCTATTATCTACTAGAGAAAAATACACGTCTTATCCCACATTAAGTAGGTGTAATATCTGAAAGCAAAGATACAGAAGGTGCAGCTCCTACCAAGCATGTATAGCAAATATCAGTAATAAAGTCCCGCCACACGGGTGGAAAAGTCTTGCAAACCAAAAAAGAGAGGACAGTGGTAGTTGGCCGGTTTGGCTTTGCCTCACAAACTAATATATCATCTCTTTATAACATGAGAAAGATATGGCCGGCAAACACTGCGATGAGGACTATACAAATCCCGCGAACAAGTAATTTGAAACAACATTCTTAACAAGGGCGGGGTCTTGACTTTAATCACTCTTAGAAATCTGCGTCACTTTCTTTGCTCTATTTTATAGACAACATAAGCTTCTTATTGTAGTTGCTGATTTGGTTCTGTTTTCTTCTAGTTGCACATTTCTTATATCTCCGATTCTCTTATCTGTTAGACAATCTAGTATGTATTCCCTGTACAATCAGGTTTTTTATTACATCTTCAACAAATAAGCACTTTTAGAAAGAACACGGTGAAATCATTTTTCTTGATCAATAAGGAAAAAAGATATAAGTCATCTACATACACTCAAGCGAGTAATAATCAACTAGACATAAAAGAAAATAGACTACATTGACTCTTTTGGACGAGAGTGAATGACACAAACAAAAAGCTCACTCCCTCCAAAAAAATTAACATCTACAGATCATTAGATGAAGGGCAAATGAAGGAAAGAAAAAGAATTTTCTATCAGATTTCTTCGGAGGTTATCTCCCACTCCATGAATCTCAAAGGAGGAGAAGAAACACTATGACCTAAGATCGACCTCGCATTGTCATGGGATAATCCCTCCTCCAAGTTTAAAAACAGACATCAGCCCAAAAGATATGTCTTCTTTCACCACTTAATGTTTCAAGTCCCAGAATCCACACCCTAATCCTCAACTCCACAGAAATGAACTGTAAAAATCTGATAGAAAGCCAACCAGACAATCAAAAGCAAGAGGGAGTACCTTATCTGTGCCATAATATTGAACTATGTTCTCATGTTGGAACTGACTAAGAAGAGCAATCTCCTGCAAAAAAAGTAAATAAGAGAAAGAAACAAAAATGATGAAAAGAGATTCAAACATCAATTATCAAAAACCTGTAGTACAGAAATTAGGGTAAAGCATGCTAAGAACATCCACTGACACAAAGCTTAAGATTTACGTAACCTGTTCCAATTGCAAAATACTTTGCCTTCCCAAGTCTCCTTGATCAAGCAAAGAAACTTCCTTGACAGCGATAAAGAAACCGCCACTGCAAGATGACACATATTTAAATCACGAGGTTCAACAGGTTCACACAGGACTAGTAAAAAATATACTGGCTTTGTGCAGTCCAGAAAGAACTTAGGAACTACAATCATCAAGAATATTGACTCTATCAAAGCTAAATTGGGCAACAAGGCTAGGAAATATGTGAAATTGTTCTTCCGACAATGATAATAGTCCATGGTACTGAAAAAGTCAACAATCAAAAACGGGAGGTCGGAAAAAAACATTTTGGGAAGAAGAGAGTATAAAAAAAGTGACAGCACGGCTCTCCCTTGGCAAGGGAACAGAGCTCCGGAATATCCAGTATGAAAATACAGGAAATAAACTTGGGGTCAAATCATGCCAAGCCTCCCAATTTTGTTTGTATCATCTGCTCCAAAAACTTTCCCTTGAACTCTCTAAAGCTTAAACCACCCAAACGAAGCAGGCAACAATTATATAATACTTCCTTCTTCGAGTTTCTCTGTGGATAAATCTTTTGCAAATTGGGCTTGGGCCAAAAATGGAAAAAATTGTAAATAATTAATAAGCCCATGTCATGTAAACTTAATCCAGACTAAATTTTATTAAAAAATCACTGAGAGCCAAGAGGTGGAGGGCCTGGAAAGCTGAGGGTGAGTGAGATTGCGAGAGGCAGAGCACTGAAAATGAGAAGTAGAGACAGCGGGAGGCTGAGGGTAAATGAAAAGTGAAAGTGAGGGAAACGATTATGTTTTTTTATATATACACGATTACACGTGGTGTACCACTGTACGTATATTTTTAAATTTTTAAGTTTTTTTACATATACCGGTTCGGTCCAGTTTGGTTTGGGTTGTCTAAAACCAAAAACCTGACCGAAATTTCTCTGAATTTTCAAACTGGACCGAATGAACTAAAAAACCAAATCGAACCGCCGGTTTGGTTCAGTTTGCCAGTTTGGTTTGGTTTTCCGGTTTACACTTGCACCCCTAAATTATATAATACTTCCTTCTTCGAGTTTCTCTGTGGATAAATCTTTTGCACCTTCTCACTTGTTGTCACAAAGAAAATGGTTATATAGTCACAAATGACAGGAAGACATTTGTGTAGAACTTTTGTGCACTATACAGTTTAAGGCAAGCTATGCCTTGTTCTGATATGGTATAAGAACGTATGAATATCATGCCTTTTGTAGATTTGGCAAAGAATGATGAATATTTCTGTATTTGATATTTGCATCTTGGGAATGGTTAGAAACTTAGATAGATTTAGACACTTGCTTTTATGGACTGGATATACCACCATCCACGGTTTTTTTACTTGAGTTTCTGCTGCTAATCTAAATTGTTGTATTCAGTTGGACTCTCATCCCCATCCAGTTGGACTCTGACTCATATTCTAATTGGGAAAAGAAGAGGCAGCATAGGCCTTTTGGACGCATGATGCAACTGGCCTATCATGGCCACAAATCCATAAAAAATGGTTGGGGAGCTGACATATGACGGTGTTCTTATCCAACAGAAGAGCATTGATACACTTAATTTATTTGAAATTTACATGGACACATCCATAACCCAACTGAAAGGGCAAGCAATTAAAACCGGAACTATACATAGCTCGCTTCATTCCCAGTTAAAAGGCATCCTCCTCGTTTTCCAGAAAACCAACATGATGTTACCTTCCTTATCAAACTGCTTCATTACTCTGCAATCTAACTTGATAGGAACGGCTCCCCTATTCTTGTCCCAGCAAACTCCCACTTAACAATGTCTACTTTCACTACCTCCAATACGTCTTCCAGACGAGTTTCTACAAACGACACATCTAGGCTCCAATCTTAAAGCATGGATGTCAAGGTCACCCCATTCCACGTGGCATTACTTTCCCAAACATGGAATAATATGGACTGAAATCGTTTAAGCAACTAGAGCCCCTCCTTTTCTTCACTTCACTTTCTCAACCACTTCCAATTCCTCTCCACAGGCCTATGGAACTCACAAGTTCATCAATTCCCTATCACTCCAACGTTTCTACATGATCTATTCTAACCATCTACAATGCTCCCATGGAAATGGAGATACAGTTTATATTGTGAAATAACTCGCACTTACTTGAGAGTTGAGACAAATTCCAATTCTCTGATACCCAGTATTCCCAGTATCATTTTCTTTCAAGGAATTTGGAAAAAAACAATCCAAAGAGAGAAAAATATGAAAAGCTCAAGTTCAAGTTCACAGAAAAAAATCATGAACGGATGCCAACAAGTGCAGCAAAAATGCCACAAAAATGCTTATGGTTGTCATTGCAAGGGAGAAAAGACAAAACAATGTGAATAACACTTGCTCATTTTCTTTGAATATAGTTTGAAAGAAAACAGTCCAAAGAGAAAGGGAAATATGAAAGCTTCAAGTTGACAGAAAAAATCATGAACAGATGTCAAGGAGTTGAGCGAAAATGCCACAAAGATTATTATGGTTATCATTGCAATGGGGAAAAAAAGAAAACAATGTGAATAAGACATACTCAGCAATGCCTTCATAGACCGATCCAAATGACCCACGACCCAGAAGCTCACCCTTTTCCCAGTGAGAGATGATGCGTTTAAATCTATCATTTGGCGATATATTGGACGTGGGATCTGTCGTGGTACTAGAAGAATCATCATCATTAGAAGTCGTGGTAAACGAACACGACTCAGAAAGACGAGCAGTATCTCCCAACCTGCCCCCATCTAACCCCTCCTCTGGCTTCACAACCTCTTCTTCTTCCTCATCATCATCATCAGAACGAAAACCTCTTAAAGAAGAGAAACCCCTATCATCACCAACAGGAGCAAAAGACTTCAAAATATCCCAAGTTGAGGAAGTATCGTCAATGACTGGTCGCAAAATAGATGGCGGAGGAGCAAGCACGGGCGGGCGAACACCCTTAATTCCTCCTCCCCCACCACATCGAGAAGTCTTAACAGTAATAGCCAAACCAACTGACTCAGATGTATCATTCTGATTGTGACTGACATTACCAACCCTAACAGTGTCAATTAACCTGTCTGACAACTCACAGACATCACCGCCGCCACTACCATCGTTGCAGTCATACAACTTAATAGACTCGCATTGCACATCAGCTACATTATGAGCCCTGGTATGCTTAAATCTTGGCGCTTGGGTGTCCGATCCCACACCAACTGATTCGCAAACATCGCCACCACAGTTATTAAGCTTAACCGATGTATCAACTCTCGGGCTTTCTAGATGCTGCAACCGAGACCTGGGAAGATCCAGCGACGACCGGACCTTTCGTGCCTCCCACGCAGCGGTCGGTATGGAGAAATCCTCGGGCCCGGAAAGCCCTAAACTGCGGTAAATCTCGTCGAGTTCTCCTTCGATTCCTTGAATTCTGAAGCTAGTTCTGTTCCCCAGGGAAGACAAATCGAGCGATCGAGTTCGGAGAGCTGGTGATTCTTCCGATGAAGAAGAGGTCGACGGTTCGTAGTCTATGTTTTTTCTAGCTAATCGACGATCGAGCTTCGGAGTACCGCGTCCCTTTTGGTTAGAGTCCATGCTTCTCTTGTGCTTCTTGTCCCTAGGAGTGAAGAATAGAGGTAGGCGATGCATTGAGAGCTCGACCCATGTAAAAACGGGACACGGCGATTTTTAGGGGAACGGCGGAGCTAAGAAAATCCGAGTTCTTCTCTCTCAAAATTGCCTCTGAGCTGTTATAAACTTGTTAGAGAATTAGAGAAAGCACCTTCTTCTCTCTCTAGATTATGTTTCTGCTGTGTTTGCGGATTAGGAGATGATGAGAGGAGACCAGTGGAAGACGAAATGGCGGAGAGAGAGAGAGAGGAGGGCGTTTAAGACTCAGGGGAGACCGGTAAACGCCGTCAGGAGGAGAGAGAGAGAAACGCGGTGTTTCCTGTCCAGTTCGCTTGGCTTCCGGTTCTGTCCAAACTTAAACCCTGGAATCTTTTCCGGTCCATAGTAATAGTAATCAAAATCGTGGCATAATTACAAAGATTATTTATAATAAAATACTCCAATATGCTGTAACACCTAATAAATACATAACCAAATACAAGTTATGCAAAAAAATGTGTATATAATTAAATTTGAAACTTAAATCGTTCATTACGTTTTGAAAAGTTATATTTTACTACTATCAGAAAATAATAACTCGAGGTGTGAAATCTGCTTCTAACATATACACAAAACACACAAAGAGACTA
>JABCMJ010006546.1:0-11201 GCA_014822125.1 Arbutus unedo
AGCCTCGAGATCGAAGATCAGTCCCAAAATGGTACAAGGATTTGCCAGCCTTTTTGACAGCTAAACTCCCTTGGAGCCAAAAGGAGAGCTTATTTTTTGATGTCGTACATAGGACCACCATGTCGGATTTGTAGCCTGACATTGGTATTTACAGTAAGGGTATAATGCACTGACCATCTTCCATGAGGTTTCTAACAAATATAAAAAAAACTTCTCGAGTTTTGAAAAATATAAATACTTTCTTTACTTTATAAAATATTAGACCGTTTATCTCTCAAGGTAACTTCCGTTGAATTCGAACATATTTTAATTTGAAATTCTTAAAACAACTTCCTTCTTCTTCCTCTCTTCTCATTGCTTGTAGCTCCAGATGATTATAGCGTGTGTTTAGAGAGGAGGTGGTCTCTATTTATAGGAGAAAGGAGGAGGAGAATGGAGTGTTTGGATTTCACGGTGAAATTCAACGGGAGTGGGTTGAGTAGCCATTGATGATGGCTTGTGGCGAAGGGGCTGGGCAGAGGGTAGGGAGCTGATGGGGTGGCAAGGGTGACGAGAGAGGAGGTGACAAGGGGTGTGGTGGTTGTCGGGTAGGTGATCGCGGGAGGGGGAGGGGGGAGGTGAGCCGAGGGAGGAGAGAGAGGTCTCTTTCTCTTTCTCTCTATCTCTATCTCTCTCTCTCTCTCTCTCTCTCTATATATATATATATATATATATATACACACACGTATGAAAAAATATATAGGCAAGAGATGAGACATGAATAATGAATAAGCGAGAGAAATGAAAAATAAGTTAGAGTTTGTTTAAGGGAGAATAATTGATGGGATGTGGTTAGAATTTTGGAAAAAAAAAAGAGAATAAAAGTTGATGGGATCAGTTTAGGATTTTTGAAAAAAAAAAGAGAAGAATGTTTGATGGGATGTGGTTAGAAGTTTTGGGAGAGAAAGAAAAAAAAAAGTTGTGAAAATTTAGAGAATGAGAGAAGAGTATTTATAGGAGAAATGAAAAGTTTCATCCACGGATTGATAAAAAATCAAGAAAAATGGATAGTATATGGAGGTGGAGTGGGAAAAAGATAAAGTAAGTAATGTGATATAAAGGTGATGAATGTGATAAATATTTGATGGAGTATATTTATATATGATGTGTATATAGTATATATATGAAAAGTATAAGATACGCGTATAAGTATAAATTTAAATACGCAAAATGAGTTTTAAATACTTAGTTAAAAATTTAATACATGAGATTTAAAAATAATTACTTGAATTTTTATTTATTAATGAATTTAAAACGTACGGGTCTTTACATACCTCCTTGAGGTTTCTTACATAATCACTACCCTCCATCCAATTTTTGACAATTTTACTATTCTCTCTTATTTTATAAAATATTTATTTTTACCACTGTTAGTGTCCGTCCATAATCCGTGCGTCAATCTTTGATGTAAGCGTACCGAAATTTTACCTCTTCTCTCTCTCTCTCTCTCTCTCTCTCTCTCATATAAATTCTAAATTCATCTACCATTCACACACAGAAATTCCAACACATTGTAGGTGCATTTTTTTTCATTACTAATTAAATTAGTTTGTTATTTCAATTGTGTTTAGTAAATATAATTTTACTCAACTAGGTAAATTGCATTTTACGATTTATTTTGTATTAAACTGATTTTTTTTTTCATCCCCTTGAATTAGCCACCTCGTCGTGCCACCCTGCACCACCCTTCTTCACCTCACCAACAGTTGAAAAATCAATCTTGTGATGTCTTGTCTCACATCGAAAGTCTACATGGGTGATCCTGAGTATAAAAGGAACCATGTAAACTATTACTAACAATTTGGGTTTAAGCATTTTGGGTCATGTGGTTAGGCTCTAACAAGTTATTAGGTCAGTGGTTTATGTCCGACTCCTAAATGTTAAAAACTGAAAACCAAATCGAAATTTTTTTAAAAACTCAAATTCAAACCAAACCGGACTAGATCGATTTGAGCAAAAAAGGGTTTATTAGTTGTGATACAATAAAAATCAAAACAGAACTCTATGGGCATGTTTGTTAGCGTCGAGAAAGGTAAATTGCTTATCATCCTGGATATAGCTATCCGACTTGTCATATCAGGAATTTGTTTACTTCTTTAGTCTCTTAATATGATATCCAAATACCTAATTCAGCTGTCTGGAAGGAGATAAAAACTTCCCACCATTCCTCGTGTTTGTATCTTATTCTCTTTTATATCCGTTTTTTATTTACACAAATATTGTTATTAATTACGAGAATAACCAGTATGCATCCAAATTTAGTAGATGTCTCAAAACGACCCATCCTATTT
This sequence comes from Arbutus unedo, assembly GCA_014822125.1. Taxonomy (NCBI): domain Eukaryota; kingdom Viridiplantae; phylum Streptophyta; class Magnoliopsida; order Ericales; family Ericaceae; genus Arbutus; species Arbutus unedo. The sequence continues at coordinate 2,331 of JABCMJ010006546.1, forward strand.
TTTTTCTTATTGATCCACCAAAAACCACCTAGAGGAAAGCTAACAAGGGTGTTTTTGTTGAAACTTTATATTTTTTATTTTAAAAATCAGCTTTTAAAATCTGATATTATTAAAATACCCAATTAAATTTTATGCTTTCGAAAAAGTTATTTCTGATCTACGTATATATTATAAACCGTGTGAAACGCCCTTGAACAACTTTCAACCTTTCGAGCTGTATGATATAGAATTATCTCTCAGAAGCTGTATGTCACAGACACCCCCTTTGCTAAGCTTTCAAAGTTCATGAGATGTATACTCTTGGTATTCGCACGTCTTTAAAATTATTTTAACTTAATGTCTTAGTTTTTGGAGTTTTGTGTAGGAAATTTGGAAGTGTACATTGTGAATAAAATTAGGACACCGGAGAATCTGACGAGACAATCGAAAAGTCTTAACCATTACAACTTATTCATGCTTGGATTGATATCCATCAATGATCTTATTAATCTCACTTATGAATTTACCAGTATAATAACTTAAGGATTTCTATATATAGTAAATCAATTTCTTTGTTTTGATACATTGAAAGAACAACGAACGACTTATAAATTTCTTGTAATATGATTTTTATTTTTTTTATGGAGAGAGAGAGAGGTAGACACAGTTAGCTCTACATGTGGTCGATTGGATGGTATTCTATTAGCCTAGTAAGTCGTTTTACCTTGGGAGACAGTTGCCAGGCGCGATCCTCCAACACTCATGGGAGGCGACAAGTCTGTTTTAAGAGAACTGTGATTTCACAGGACTCAGTTCGGCATTGTGTTTTTTGTTTCCGAATTATTATTGAATTCTATTATGTAATATTTGATGTTTGATTAATGAAATTATTTTCTAGATTGGAATCCGATCAACTGTCCACAAAATTTTTTCCTACACTTTGAAATTGGAATTTAACGATGAAACGAACAAACTCCTAATGACCCCTAATAATTAATTCCGGTGAAATTAGACTTCATAAGACAAGCCACTTTGGGTTAAGAGAAACCCAACTATAGAATAGATTCGGCGAATCTCACAAGTTCATTCCAGGAAGTTGGTCTTAGTACGATACAACTTCTAATCCCACTTTGTATAATTTGTCTGACCAATGTGAAGCTGTGAACATAATGAGGAATTTCTTTTTCCAAATTAAGTAGTGAAATTGCTTCTTCTTCTTTTTTTTTTTTCTTTCTTAAGTTATTCTATTTGTAGCAAACCTTTTTCTTTTCTTTTTTTTACATTTGAATTTTTTACTCTTCTTTTTCCAAATTAAGTAGTGAACTATTGATGAAAATAATTAAAACAAGATTTAGACATGACAATAAAAAATCTTGCCCAAAATCACTCTTTGTTTTCCTCATTTATAAGATTATTCTTACCTTCTACTCAATATTTTTTTAGAAAGTAACAAACACATGCTCATATGTATAATTCAAACACAAATATGTCTACAACCCACGTGATATAGATGGAGCTCTCCAAAATGATACAAATCCAACATGCTTTGGACGTTTATGGATCTATGTTTGAATTTGTTCACGAAGTATATATTTGTAGACTTAAATCATATTTTTTACTTTCTACGAAGTTTTAGGCTCAAATTATTTGTTCACATTAAAACGAAGGAAGAAAGATTACACCTAAAACAAACTTTAGAATTAGGAGTAGGAAAATTGATTAGGGAGCAAAAACAGAAAACAAAAGCCCTTGAAAATTAAAAGTAGCAGTAGTAGTAGTAGTTAAGACAATTATTAATTCCAAAAGGATAGCCTAGTACCACTACATGACAGAGCATGCATTAGGGTTGTCATCACTGAACATGGTGGTATAGGGATCCTGATCATATCTGGTGACAGTACCAGTAGCTGTGTTTTGGGGGTTGTTTTCAACTTTTCTGACATACCCAGGAGGTGCCTTCTTGTCATAAGCTTGTGCAGCATAAGGCTGTGCCACTAAGTTGTAGGGCACATACGGCCATATCTCTGCCTTTTTCCCTGTTGACTTTGCCTTCTTCAGCACCTTGTTTGTTTCCACATAACCCGTCACTGTTACCTTCTGTTGCTTCCTGTTTATCTCCACAGATTTAACTCCTGCACCCAAACACAACACAATATGATTGGATTCTTGGATTTACTTTTTAAAAACTAAAAATAAACCCTATTTTATTTATGTAATTCTTTTTAAAAAAATTATCAAGACAAATTAATAATTTATCAAAAATTAATACAAAATAAAAAATTTAAATAGTAACGAAGGTTATCGTAATTTTAAAAAGCTCGGGAGAGGTCAAAGTAAATCACCCAAAACAATAATGCTATCCAAAATGTCTAAATAGTAAATACAGATGTGAGTAAACCTCACAAGATGCATGCGGAACTTACACAGTTCTAAACACACTTGTTTTCGAATTCGTCTCAAATCAACTTCAAACAAGATTGTGCAGGCAGTTCTTTGAGGCCCTGATACTTTGTTTTTTCACATTATGTTACAGAGAGAGAGAGAGAGAGAGAGCATACCACTTAACGAAGAGAGAGCGTTCTTGACTTTAAGCTCACACCCATCACAATCCATCCTTACTTTGAGCTCCACAGTCTGGAATTGCTTCCTCTTCTTGTGTTTATTATGCCCACTGCTCATTAGCTCTGATATGAACTCCAAAGTTCCTCCCACTCCCATTTTCTTCCTCTTCTTGGTTTTTTTTTTTTTTTTGCAAATATTCTCCAGTAATGAAAACAGAACTCTCGAAATATCTGATTGTGATTTACTAAAACTTTGTTTTTGGATCAAAGTAATTAATTCACAAATCCCAAAAGAGAATTTAGCCTTAGGGAACAGATTTTCAAGGACTAAATGAAGAATCAAAGATCAAAGGAAAACTAACGAGTTTGGTTGAGATATGAGTTGTGAATTTATAAGCAAGAGAGGGCGAGGGAGAGAGGGTTTTGAAATGATCAAGTGAGGGAATTTGCAGGAAACTTCCCTCCAAGAGAGTGGATTCTTTTCTTGCCTTTGAACAAAGTTTAGGTGAAAAGGCTCTATTCCTGAACTTTCTTTTGCTTTCCTCCTGAGATCTTTTCTTTATACAGCTCTACTTCTTATATAGGCATTTTATCATCAGGTTCAAACAGAGGGGAGAAGGGGGGGTCCCCCTCCCCCAAAGAAAAAAAATGCCTTTAGGAACTTGGCCGTCTGTTAGCTGTTACTTGTCTTTCAAGCCAAAAGTATAGCAGGTTGAGCCAGTTTGGCCCTGGCGATTTTGCAGTATTGAGTTATTTTTTTGGAAAAATTGGTATTAACTCAAAATAATTTTTACTTTCATGATATACAATTTTGAAATTATTAAAAATATGATCTTTAGAAATATAATTTTTAAAAATATGATAACCGTATACGTTTTATGAGGATACATTGAGTTACATCATCGAACAAATGATTTGCACCTTAAGACAAATTAACTTGCACTATAAAATTTCCTGACCGGTCATGACTTGCACCTTGAGAGATTGACTTGCATCCTGAGGTTCCGTGACCAGTCAAGACTTGCACCATTTAGTGCACTGAGTTATACCTTCGAACAAACGACTTGCACATTTGAAATTCCTGACTTGCACCTTGAGAAAGATTGATTTGCACCATGGAGTTTTCTGGTCATAAAATATATATGGTTATCATGTTTTTGGAAATTCCTTTTCGAAAGGCCATGTTTTTGCAATTTGGTTTAAATTATTTTTTGGATTTATTTTTTGTCTCTATTTTTATTTTTTGCATTTGTTGTTTTATTTTTAATTTTTTGTGAATTATTAATCTGTTTTAATAAAAAGAAATTTAAAAATATAAAATTATATCTAAAAAAAATCTATAAATGAGTGTTTGTCACGAATCCTAAAATGTGCTCCTTCTATGAATTGGATAACGCATAAACGAAGGACTTTTTTTTAATTCTTTACAAGTTGCACACAATCCTTCTATAAAATTTATTTAATGTACTATTTTCAAATACTTTTATAAATACTTATTGTAACCTAAAATTCTATATTTTACAGTGTACAATCTAATAATTGACTCTCAAACATTCTCTTTATGTGCCAAGAATTATGAGCCTTATTTGGCCTAAATTATGTATTTTATTATTATTTTTCCTTTTAATGTTAGTTTTGTATCAAAATTTTATAAATTATGTAATTTTATTTTATCGAGAGGGATTTAAAAAATGAATTTTATGCTTAAAAGCTTGAGATAACAATACTAATGTTGTGGATTCTTCTCTTTGAAACGAAATGATAACTCACAAAAAATTATCAAAGTTAAATTGATTAAAGAATTACTAGTAAAGTTATATACAAAATTATCAAATTATGGTGTTTATTGATTTATTGTCTGATTATTTTTATATTTTTATTTAAAAACCTTTTGTAATTTTTTTTTGCGTTATGTTTTTGTGATTTATTGGTTTATCTTGGTAAGAGATTTCACAAAAATAAAATATTATGTTTAAAAATTCAAAAAATTAAAAAAAAACCGAAAGTAAGTCAAAATAGGGTGACTTATTTTTTTGTCTTTAGTGAACTTTTTAGTAACTTATTTTATTTTTTTTAAATTTTTTTCCTCAAGACAAACCAACAAACATAAAAAAATCAATAAAAAAAATAATAAATACAAATTATTTTTGAATAGAGACAAAAAACTTAATGTAAATACTTTAGCCCAAAAAGAACGACCTAGAGTTTCTATATGTATTTTGCCAAAAACAAATATATAGACCTAGTCATCTAATTTTGTAAAAAGAATTATGCTTAATTACCTAAAATATATATGTAAAAATGTGGCCTGAAGAGGCTGGAGTAGATTCAAAACTAGTGTAATGCAAGAAATATCTGTGATATGCAAATTATTTTAAATTCTTTTTCCTGAATATTAATTAGTATTGAGAATTATATAGGACCTTCTTATCTGTTTATCTCATAGTGTTAGAAACATCACCATCACATTACATTTGTTTTGGAATAAATTTTCAATTTTAAAATTAATTCATTAATTTAGAAACATCACTATCACATTACATTCTTTTCAATATTGTTTCTTCTTATTTCTTTCTTGCTACTTTTAATATTTAAATGGAGATCAAACAATTAGGTACGAGAAAGGGAAGGAAAACATTTTTAATTTTTTTCTAATTTTTAAAGGTTAATCAAGTGAAAGCAAGATAGCAACAAGAATTCTTGAATTCACATATTTAAACTCCTAAAGCGAGTAAACAATTCTTAAAATAGTTTTCGATCTTTGTATAGGACTTTATTATCCATTTACCTCAAATGGTAAACACCGAGTTATTATAGCTCATTATTTTAAAACCATCGTCATCACGTTATAATTCTTTAAAAAATACTAACCACCGCCTAATGAACTTTGAATAATCTTATGACATCAATTTGCAATTATTAAATTCTTTCTCTTAGAAATATCACTCTTACATGCCACTTTGTAATTTTTAATTTTGAATAATTTATTTCTTGCTATTTTTACTTTTTAGAGGCCGATTGGATGAATAATTATTTTTAGGGAAATAAGTTATTAAGGAGATAAGATAAGAGGAGATATTATTTTTAGAGTATTGGCCAACATTGATGTGATGTTTATAAAAAATGATAGAAAAATAAATGGTTTGGATTGGGGGATTTAAAAAATAAGATAAAATAATACTTGGTTTTGATGGAAAATAAAATAAAGGATAAGGTTACTTTGTAGTTGTAATAAGAAAAAGGGGATATTATTCTTGGCTAATACTCTGGGATAACTTTTGGGCAGGGCGAGAGTGCTCAAAAATAATACCTTTCTATCCCATTAACGAAGATTATTTTTTAAAGGATAAAAAGTTATTTCTTATATTTTTGTCCTCTCAAACTATACCAAATGTGTCACGTCAACCCTTATATCCTTTCAAAAAATTATCTCTCTTTCTTATTCCCATCCAAAGAGGCCCTTAGGTGCATATCAAATACTAGGTGCAAGAAAGAGAACAGATATATCTTTTAGCTACTTTTTAATCTTGAGAGATTAGTCGAGTGGAAGCATGACAACAACAAAAAACCTTAACCCGAACTCGCATATTTTGCCTTCCAAAGCGAGTAAAAAAAATCATAAAATCATTTCAGATTTATCTGCTATTTATTTTATGAATTTAAAATTAATCAAAATGTGTATAAACTGATTCTAACATCTATTATAAAAAAAAACAGAAAAAGAGAAATGAAAAAGAATTAGCTTTTTTAGAGTCACCGCCTTTTAAAAATCTATTACTAATAAATATAGACCATCAATTATTAAGATAGGCGATTGAGATTGAATTAATTTCTCTCATCCACGTTTGAATTGTAGAGAAATCATGTCGAAATGGTAAAAGGATAAATTAAAGGAGACGGGAAAATTGCGAGAGCAAGTCTACACATAACTATAATGCACAAATTCAATTATAAATATATCCAAAATCATTTAATATATATGAGTGATAAGATTTATATTATTTTAAAAAACTCTATGAATATCGAAAATTTTTAAACACATCCCTATTGAAAAATATATAGTATTAAATATGTGTGCATGGACTTTTTCAAAATCACTAAGTGTGAGACATAAAAATCTTTTGGGGCAAAAGCACGCACACAGAAAGGGACCTAAAAGTAAAAGCAAAAAACAATATTAGGGCCCACTTGTTTCATAAACATGAATAGAAGAAGAAGCACCAATAATAGAGAGAGATTCCACGTTTCGATGGAGGCTCTCTACACGTGTCTCGAAACGACTCATCATATATGGCTATGGAAAAGAATCCAACGGTGGAGATGAAAAGATGAGGAGCTGCCTCCCTCTAGCTGTGGGGCTGGATATTTTTAGATGGTCGTCGGATCGTAAGTTGTGTTTTGGGCTTGAGTGGGACCCATGAGAGCGCAGAATGAAAGCGATTGGAGAAACCAACAATTTTTCTGGCTGGATTTTGGGTTTTTTATTTTATTTTTTTATGAGGTTTTCGGCGATTTTGACTTTTGAGTACGATCAATTTATTGCACACTGGTCTTTAAAATTTGAAGGTAACGATCGGAAATAATTTTTAATTTTTAATAAGCAACTCTAGTGAGATTGCTCGTAGAAAAGAGAAACAAGGGGTAATTATTCGGTCTATTTTTTGAGCACCATAATTTTTAATACACGATAAATTTGGTTGAATTTAGATTAAATTATATTTTAAGAAAGACAATCATTATTATTTTTTATTTTTGTATAATTTTTTATTTTTGCACCATAAATTTGAAGATAATGATCGGAATTAATTTTTTTTAAAAAGTATAAAGTATGAATCGAAATTAAAAAAAATTCAAATATGACGCCAAGAATATAAAAAAGTTTTAAATTTCTACCGTGTTTAGTAATTTTTTTATTTTTCATATTTTTTTCGTCAAGATAAATAATTAATTTTAAAAATATAACGCAAACTTAATAAAATTTTAAACAAAACCAAAAAACAGTAATTGCGGCAAATGACGCCTAAATATTGAATTTATGTACTTAGGTTTTCTCTAAATTACAATAGTTGATAATTTTGATCTTTCTTTTGTTAATATTTTAGAAAAAAGTATTAGTTTTTGTGAGAAAAAACCTATTATCAGGGGCCGAACCACGAAGAGTCCGGGGGGTTCGGGCTCCTAAAAAATTTCAAAAACATTTAGAATCTAAGTAGAAATTCTGAAAATTGTAACAAAAAATTAAATTTCAGCCCTCCAAATTACATTAGATCCCGTCCCCTCCAAACTTTAAATTTCAGTTCTGCCCCTATCTATTATAAAGAAGTATTTTGCTGCCACGGTCCTGATCAGGGGTGTTTGGCCCCTTATTTTTCAGTTTTTTATTTTTGGTTTTTTAGTTTTTTGACTTTTTAGATTATAGTCAGAATGAGTTTTGAATTTAGGAAGAGTATTTGGAAAAAATGTACAGAATGTATTTTGCAAAAGTAATAGAATGCAAAATGGGAATGAAAATACAAAAAAGAAGTCTAAATCTCTTTTTGAGTTTTTGCTCCTAAAGTCGAAAATGGAGACTCGTTCTCGAAACTTGGCTCCCAAACAACCAGAATCCAAAAATGAGAATGGAAAAATGCAAAAAATAAGGGGCCAAACACCCCCTTAGTCAAAACTCTAATAACTCGATATTTTGAAGTCATTAGATTCCCAAATACCTTTCCATGTATATGATATTATGTTTTCTACTTACCTAAATTATATATTTGGAACCTTGAGACTATATTTTCGATAATTATTGTTAGTTCTTACTACTATTCTGAAAGTTTTCTTTGTTGATATTCTCATTTGAGTATATATTTCCTTTTTTTTGTTTGCAATTTTTTTTATATCTAAACTACTCATTTCCTCACGTTAATTTTGCAATATTAAACACCCAATTATCAGTTACGATCTGCTCATAATATCTTTTGGTGATTGAATATTCATAATAGATACTTGTCATTAATAAATGGTGGCGAGTGAAGATCACGGAGATGGAACTTGGATATAGTTGAAAACAGTGCTTTTAGATTTTATACACTGGTTTTGTGAGATTTTAAGCATCATAATCTAGTTTTAGAAAAACTACAAAAGGAACTTCAGTACCATGCGCAATAAGAATAAAATATTTATTTCGTTCCTAAATTATGCCTAAAATTTTTAAATTTTTTTTAAATTATCAATTTTATTTACTTAATATCTAAATTATTAATTCGGACTTTATTTAATCAAATTATTAACATCTATTTAAGATTCGTGTTAAGAAGAGAATTTAACTGCTATTCTAATCTATTAGAAG
>JABCMJ010006548.1:0-11572 GCA_014822125.1 Arbutus unedo
ATCAGCGCCTGACCCTGAGATGTGGATCATCCAAGGTTGATAGAATATTCAGAGGAGAAAACTCTGAAGTTCTATATTGAATGGATTATTACATAGCGGAATACATGATTAAATAGAATTTTGAGGAAACCTTAATTATGTGAAAAGACTAAACTAATCTTATTGTATACTACACTAAGTAGGGCAACACATACATTCACATACACCTAGCTCTCCAGTTTCTGTTTATGCGCATAAGCAAACTCTTGCTTGTCCAAGTGCTTCCTATGTTATTGATGTCCTTTAATGGTAAAGTCACAAGAGGTCTTGACCCAATTCACTTAGAATTTAGGAGGGAGTTACTAGGGTCTACCCACATTTTTTATCCTTCGATGTTTCGATTGACTCCCTCCCCACTATGAGGTCGATAGTTGTGAGAGGTGAATAAATCTCATAACTATCCGGGTAAAGTCCGAGCACTAGTTAGAAACCGACCCAAGGGGTGAGACCTGTCTTGTCAGCTCGGACAATAACCTCAGATAAGTACAGTCTCTGACGAACGCCTTTCTAGGATGATGAGTTGACTTGAAGCCGACAACGCCCCCCCTTCCCGGCGGGGCGTCCATGCCTGCTGCTCCTAATGATGGTTTCGTACCAAAAGACATCCTGTTTGGCATTGCTGACCAACATAGACACTGACCAATTCTATGTTGTATCAAATCAGGCCACGATCGAAGATGGCAAATGCAGAGAATGTACTCGAGTGCATCCACCAGTATACTTAGCCGATCTCTATTAATAGGGGCAAAGATCCATTAGCAAAGGGTCGATCACTTGGAGAACTTATTCTGGGTTGATTGTAAGATATCCTTAGCCACTTTCATATCCAACCCACTGTAAGCAGTAGTTTACATACTTGTTTTCTACATTCGTATTTGCTCGGCAGACTTGTTCGACGAGATGACTCTCTCATAGTTTTTAACTTAGCCATCTGAGGGCATTCTGACCACTCGTCGGGGTGTCTCTGACTGGTTTCTCTTTTTCCAATGGCCTTCCGATCAAAGCAACCAGTGGAACGCATTTGAGACAACACTCTTTCAGCTCCAGAAAAGACTCGTGGGGGAGGCCCATAAATCAACACCCCACACTAGTTTATCTGGGGCGGATGTTTTTTGAAACTGCTCCTTTCCTTCCACTATGAGGTGGGTAGTTCATCTAGGGCATATTCAACTTATATTCCTTCTGAAACTGCTCCTTTTCTTGGTTTACTACGCTCAACTCACAACTGTTGGGTCATTAAACCAACCCTTTCTTCTGTCCAACTGCTATAATATATAATGTGCCCTGACTTTTTCCACAAATTCCATTCTAGAAGAGCAAGCCCAATACAGCCAAAGAAGTGGTTTACTCAAAAGCCACCGATCTAACATGATCTCTTTCTCAGCTCGCTTATAATTCCGACCAGATCAAACCCAAACTCTTCAGTGGTTTGAGATCCTTTCTATCTTCATCGGCTCTTTTCAATAATCTTTCGTTCCTTGCTATTTTAATAATAAGAGGAAAAGACAAGCAAGACCCCCCCCAACCCCTCAGAATTTTTTTAATCTCATGACCAGTGTTTATCCCCAAACTGCTCTCTAAACCTCCCTCTCTCATTTTCTCTTTCCTCACCAACCCCAAACCAATATTGAACACCTTCTCTCTCGTACTCTCCCCCCACTAAACAAACCTCATGGTCCTTTACACTAAACAAACTACCTCCCACAGCCTCCGAGCTGCTGTTGTCGGCGTCGCTGATGGCTGTATGTAGGTTCTTAACCTACAACCCTGAAATCTGTCAGCCAGTAAATGATGTAGATTTTGGTGAATCAGTTACCAGGTCAGTTTGGAATCAGGTTAGGATAGGATTTTGATGAGGTCTGTTCCAATTCCAGCAATCTCAAATTAGGTTTGGAGATTGAATTATACAGCTCTGAATTGATTAGCATTTGGAGGACGTTTGCCAATTGCCAGACATGCTGCCAGACATGCGGCAGCTTCACCAGGCCACTATTCTCCTCTCTCTCTACAATTTGGTTTTAATTAATTGAAAAAGAGGGAAAAAATAGACTTGTTACTGAACAGTAAATGGGCTACAATTGTTACTGCATTTCTTTTATTGTATGAACGATCGATGTCATAAAGATGTATGAGCTCTATCATGCAAAATTTGGACATATAGGAGACGAAAATTACTTTTTGTAGAGATTCAACAGATTATACAAAGTTGAATTATAAGATCGAAGGAATTCGATGTCAATACCTCAAACAAGAAGAAATTCATTGAACGATTTAAAACCCCATGTGGATGTAGTAGCTAATGGAATGTGGGAGATTAGATAGTTACATTCAGATAGTGAGGTGTAGAGTGTAATGAAAAATTTGTTGAGCTGTGGCAGATGATAGTTTTTCTTCTTCTGTTTGTGTTGATGAGTGTGTCACAAATATCATTTAGTTTTTGAGTAAAAACCCTGCAGATACGCTAAATGGTAAAAAGAAAAATACTAATGTTAACGGGAGTCCATCTCCTTGGGTTCAAATCCTGGACTTCCTATATGAAAGTTGAAAGGCTATTAAAGGATCTAGCTAACTGGAACATATCAATTGATTAGTTTTGCCTTTTGTCAAATTACACAAGAATGCCATGCCATAGCTAGTAAGGGTACATAAATAAACATCCTCCACGATTAAACATGAACGACATGTTAGAAACTGCTCAGGTTATCTGGCTTTCATTTTGTTAGGTTTTGGACACTTTTCAATCAAATGCAGGCCCTAACGCTTAATTGAAAGGTGCAAGAGCGGGAGCGAGAGTGAGTGCGGGTGAGTGGGAGGATCTGGAAGAATTTAAGGTTTGGTGCGTTTATGGGGATATGTTTACACAGTACATAAAAAAACTATAATCTTAATTTTTTTGGGTTAATTTTGTATACATGGTTATTAGTAAATGGTGTCAACTGCTAATGTTTTCTTTTTGTTTGCAAATATAAGCGAATGTTTCGTTTACAAGGACCTACCCCCCACCCTAGAGTAGCTAAGTAATGTTCATTTTCGTTTATGAGTAAATTTGACATAATGTTTTTTTTTTTTCTAATATCTTATTCTTGCTTCATGGTTTCTCTTGCTTGGTTACTCTTTTTTCATTTATTTTGGTACTCTAATGCTTGAGAGGTTTTGTCTTTTTTTTGGGAATGCACTCTTTTATGAAAGGAGCAAGGTTTCTGAGAGATTTTGATTTGGGAGTGCGAGAGTGAAATTCTAGGTTGGATTTGTCACCCCAGTATGAGGATCCTGCGACTAAGGCCTGCATTCTTCAACATGTATTTATTCAAAGTAATGGTTGAATTTGCAAGCTAAACCAAGTAGTTGGATACTTCACTGCTTGTCTCAAGCTCATTCAGGTTTAGAGTTTGTTTATCCGTCCCTTCATCTTAAGTTGTTCAAGAAAAAGCTTGAAGGTTTTGAGACAGTTTAGTTGTGTTCCTAGATCCGAGTTGGTTCTTCCTAAAAGCACCCTAAATTTGACGGCTTGCTTAAGTTCTATATTCAACCAAAAGACCAATTCTAAGACCAAATTTCCATCCCTTGAGCTTCTTAATTTCTGTTTATGTTGCATGCGTGCACAATTCACAAAGAAACTGGCTCTTGTGAACTTTGGCGCTAACATCAATCTATTCTTGGTTATTGAAGAAGTATGAGGAATAGAGAGATGGTACCACCGCTGTCCCACCTTTATAAATTCTGTCAATGTGTGAGTGGTACTATTTGCGGTTTTTAAAACACAGGCAGGAAGCTGTTTATGTGGCATATCTAAGTTATTGTCAGGGGCTTTGAGCGCCTAATATTTGATTTTTGAAGCATCTCACTGATTAAACTAAATGTGTTTCAGAAAGCAAGAGCGAAAAGTCGCCCTGGTCGACGGTAGTAGCTGTTTCCTGAGCTAATGATAATGGAGGCAACACTTTATATGCTTGATTGATTCGCAATATCCATTCCGTGGGAATTACCATTAGGTATTTGCTGTCCGTGACATCTGGATCTGCCATGATCTCTCCCTTGACTCCTGAACTTGATATGGAAAATTCATTTTGTCATGTTGCTGGGTGCGGCGTCTCTGAATCAGAGGATTAATTTGTCGTTGGACTTCAAACGTTGGGGGTCTTGTGCCCTGAGATGCATGTCCTTGTAACATTGTAAAATACAACTTCCTTGATTTTGGCTGTAGATTCTTGCTATGAAGAGTAACTCAGTTGATGTGGAAATATGGGTGCCATCATTGTCCTTTTGGCCTGTTTATTGAGCTGAGTGTGCGATTTGAGGTTAATTTCTAGCTGATGTTCAAGTTTGCTCAACTAACCTTGATTTTGTTGTTGTACTCCAATGATCTTTGCAATATATCTCATATTTTTCTAACTCTCTGGATCATCTATTACCACATAACAGTTGTACTTCAATGATCGTTGCAATATATCCTATCTTTTTCTAACTCTCTGGACCATTTATTTCCACATAACAGTTCATCTGAAAATGCTGCTTGCTCTCTGCATCTTGGACGTACACTACATTTGTTACGATAAAAGTGCAGTCCCTCTGTTGTTCTTTGTGTGTCCTTCGGTAAACATTGTCTTGAAAAAAATGACTAATTTCTTGAATTTAATGGGAACCCTGAAAATGAGCTGAATACATTTTCTGTCGCTGGCTTGCTCACAATAAAAATCATGTTTTTCTTTCTTCTGTTTTCAAAAACAGCTAAAATGATTTCTTTATTATCTGAGAACAAACTCAATGTTTAAAGAAGTTGGTGCAAACTGAAAAGCAGCAGCTTGTATTGGAGACAGAGAAACAGGAGACATAATGATGCCATCGAATGCTGAAAAATGAACAACAGAAGCAGAATAGAAACAGGATTGATCATATACTGTAAAATTAACAGAAGTACAGAAACAAGAATCTGGATAGAAAATAATCCCAGCAAATTGAGGTCTCTGTATAACATGATGTCCTCACTGCTGGTACTTGAGAAATCTGTTTGACTTGGCGTCTAACAACTGCAGTGGCGCTGCACTTCAAACTATCTGGCGAACACGAGTGTGATGTACTCACAGAAGAATTCTGAGGAAAAGTAGTAAAGCACTAGGAATTCTGGAAACCAAAGTGCTGAAGTTTTATTGAACAATGAAATAAGTAAACCAATATAAAGGCACATGAGGAACCTTCCACTGCACAACATTCAACATTCTGTGCCTAAAATCACAGGCTGAAAACCCAAGCCCAAGCTCAAATTCAAGTGTACTCAGAGCGAAAAGTTAAGGATTTTGGGTCCAAAGCACAACCCAAACCAAGCCAGTTCAAGCCCAAACTAACACGTAGACTTCTGCACCTTGATTTTGTCTTAGGCTTACGTAGCAACAACAACTAGCACGCATGTGTAGCCACCTAAATTTGGATACTTTAGAACTTTTAATCTACGGTCAGATGATTCTCTAATGATAAAAAAAAAAAACCTAATATCCTGGAAGAGCCTGACATCGATTGGAACTTATAAAAATAAGGATAATTTAAATAAGGATTTTATGAGCCCACGCTGCGTAGTTTTTCATCCCATAAGATTTTTCAAGTTATGTTTTCATTCTATTTTTACATGATTTGACATTTTTGCCATTAATTTTGTGTGTTAGTTTACCTTTCTATCAATTTTAAGTGAAAACTTCAATCCCCAATTTGGTTGGTCAGAAAACATGACAGTAAATTATGTTGGAAAAAAATGGAATTTCCGAATAAAGACTTTGAGGGTTTTTTGAATCAAATTCAAGTGGGACAATTACAACTTATAAAGTGGATTTGGGTGGATTTAGAAACACCTATGTTAGGGGTACAAACCGAAATAAAAAGGGACAAATTTCATTGAGGAATGAATGTTTATTTGACGTTCAAAGTGGGGTTAGTTGGAAGGTGAAGAGTCACTTCACGAATACCCAAAAACGTCCAATCCCACATCGATTTGTTCAACAACAATCGGTCTGGATATAAGTTCCAAATTTCATATAAAGGCTTGGCCCTTTGGGTCATCCAAATTTTGTGAGCGGGCGAGTGCCTATCCAATGGTCGATTCAATATTCACGTGCATGAGCGCCGCTCCGCCGCCCGCTTGTGGGCTAGTGGCTCAAGTTCTGTGGTCCGGGTTTGGCCTTGACCTGATTCTTTTTACAGGAAAAATGTTTGGGCTTGGTGGATTGAGTTAAGTGACTAGGCTGACCCAGAACCCAATCTATTATCAAGATCCGTGACTCTTGAAATTATCTGTCAGTTGCAAAACTAAAAGGTCCCCTTGATGGCCTTGTTAATGGCTAAATTGAACACGTATTTATGGTTGAAATTGATGCTGCAGGCTGCAGCTGAAAGATCCCCTAACCTGTATATGTATAGGCCTTTGAAAAATTTCACAACATTTTTGTACTCCATTCTATATTCATCCAGAGAGAGAAAAACTATCCAAGTTCTGTTCGCAAAAACTAAGTTTCTTGTGCTGCAACTTTGTTCACCAGTCGCTATATCCTGGGAGACAGATGCCGACAGTACCTCAAGCACATTCCGGTGAGGTGGCGAATTTTGTTTTAAGGACATTGTGTGAAACACAGGCCCTGACTACAAGTCCATAGATCGAAGTTGTACAATCAGTTTTTCGTGGTTATGTTTGTTTTTCCATATCAGTGGTTATCGGTTCATGTTCTTATCACGGTTCTATATTTTTAATAGAATTTGTTGTTTTATTATCTTCCAATTTATGTGTTTGATTCCTGCGTTGTTACTAACAATCTTAAGACAAAATTTATCTTTTATTTTTTACAGCTTGCGGATTGGAAAAAAAAATATAACCAGAAAAAAAACCAAACAATTTTTTGTTATGATTGCACCCGGTGTTTTTTTAATGATTGAACATACTGTTTTTTTTAAACAATTGATGTTATTCTACATTATGTTTTTTTTAAGGAAAAAAAACAAATTTGCTTGCGTTGAGTCAATTTTTAATAGATTTCAGTTTTCTGTTTTTGGCACTTAATTATTTTTATGTTGATTCTAACTTATGTTGATTATTTTTAGAAAATGGCAACTTAATCTAAAACCAATAACGTGGTCGACAACACTGGAGTTGATGGTGTTCTGAATCTTGTAATGATGGAACCCGCTCCCATCCCATTGGCTCTCCCTCACGTACCATCCGATCATGCTGAAAAATTCAAAAAAATTCACTGGTGTGGATTTCAAAAGGTGGCAACAGAAGATGCTATTTTACCTTACCACGTTGTGCCTTGTGATGTACATTCAAGAGACAACTCCTATCGTTAGTGAAAACAAACAAGATGCGCAGAAGTTGGCTGCACATGCTACCCGACAACAAGGTGATTTCCTTGTGAGAAATTAAATCCTGAATTGTTTGGAGGATGCATTGTACTCTGTGTGCAATGTCAAACAGACCGCCAAGGAACTGTGGGCGTCCTTGGACATGAAATACAAGACCGAGGATGCTGGGTCAAACAAAGTTTCTCGTCGGCCGGTTCTTGAATTTTGTGATGGTGGACTCAGGGCGGTAGTTGTTCAAGCCCAAGAGTTTCAGGTTATGATTCAGGAGATTCTAGCTGAAGGAATGTTCCTAAGTGAATCTTTCTAGGTTGCCGCTTTGATTGAGAAGCTACCCTCCGGGCAGAAGGAATTCAAGAGCTATCTCAAGCATAAGCGAAAGAAAATGTCCGTTGAGGATCTTACCCTGAAACTTTACATTGAGGAAGATAACAAGTGGGCAGATGTGAAGCTCTTTTGCTGTAAAGGCAAATATTATGGAGCATGGCCAAAGCTCAGGAGGTTCTGGTTACAAGAAGTAGTATGCCGGTAAACAGATCGGTAAGTAGATGGAAAGCAAGGGTCCAAGCTTGGACCTAGAGGAGGCATTGGTTAGAAGCCGAAGTTCCAATTTGATGGCAAGTGCTTTAATTACGACAAGGTGGGGTACCAGGCTTCTGAGTGTCGTCAGCCAAAAAGGAAGCCTGCATAGGCTAATTTGACCGAGTTGGAGTATCTCTCTAAAGATGCTTCTGATACAAGCTTTCGTGCAACCTGATGGGATCAAAACCAAGGAGTGGTGGGTGGACACTAGTGATACTCGCCATGCTTGCTTGGACAAGATGTTCTCTACCTTCCAGGCGGTGACTAATGGTGAAAAGTTGTTTATGGAAAACTCGTCAACTTCTGTGGTTGTGGGATATGGCAAGGCCATTCTGAAGATGACCTCTAAGAAGGAGCTGACACTCAACAACGTGCTGTATGTGCCAGACATCTGCAAAAATCTGGTGTCAGGCTCTCTATTGAGCAAACATGGCTTCTGCATGATTTTTGTGGCAGATAAATTTGTGCTTACAAAAGTTGGAGTGTATGTAAGAAAATGCTATATATTTGATGGGTTGTTTAAACTTAATGTTATGGTTATAGCCCATACTATTGAAATGAATAAAGGAAAGGCCACAGTTGTTTATTTGCTTGTGTCTTTTGATTTGTGGCATGGTAGGTTCGGACACGTTAATTATGATACTTTGCATAGATTAATTAACTTAGACCACATACATGTGTTTCAGATTGATAAAAGTTACAGGTGTGAAATTTGTGTTGAGGCTAAATTGTCGAGGTCTTCGTTTCAATCCATTGAAAGAAACACTGAGCCGTTGGGCTTAATACATAGTGATACGTGCGATCTAAAATTCGTACAAACACGAGGAGACAATAAGTATTTTATTACTTTTGTAGATGATAACACAAAATATTGCTATGTTTACTTGCTAAAAAGTAAAGACGAAACTTTAGATAAGTTTGTTCTTTATAAAAATGAGGTTGAGAATCAACTTAGCAAGAAAGGAGTGATCGTGGTGGTGAGTACGAAGCACCTTTTAGGGAATTCTGTGGACAACACGGAATCATCCACCAAACTACTACACCTTACTTGCCTCAGTAAAATGGAATTGCTGAGCGCAAGAATCGCGCTTTGAAAGAAATGATGAACGCTATGTTAATCAGTTCTAGTCTGCCATAGAACATGTGGGGTGAAGCAATTCTCTCTGCGAATTATATTTTGAACAAAGTACTACGCAAGAAAATAGACAAGACTCCATATGAACTTTGGAAAGGATACAAGCCTTCATACAAATTCTTGCGAATGTGGGGGTGTCTAGCCAAAGTTGCAATCCCTACTTGTAAGAAAGTTAGGATAGGGCCAAAGACCATTGACTGTGTGTTCATTGGCTATGCACATAATAGCAGTGCATATCGCCTTCTTGTGTATGAATATGAGATACCAAATATATGCATAAATACAATCATGGAATGCAGAGTTCTTTGTACACATATTTCCATATAGATCCATGAAGGTGTCAAGTTTGATGAAACAAGCATCTGAGACTGTTGATGGAAACAGTCAAGACCAAGGAGAAGTTGATATTGAAGAGCCTAGACGTAGTAAGAGGGCTAGAATATCTACTTCTTTTGGTCCTAGATTTCTAACATATCTTTTAGAAATTGAACCTAGAAGCTACCAGGAAGCTGTAAGCTCTCCTAACGATCCTTTGTGGAAATAGGTCATACAAAGTGAGATAGATTCTATCTTACAGTACCACATCTAGAGTTAGTGAATTTATCTTAAGACTCTAAGACATTAGGGTATAAGTGGATCTTTAATAAGAAGATGAAAGCTGATGGGTCTATTGATAAGTACAAGGCTAGACTTGTAATCAAAGGACATAGACGAAAGGAAGGTCCAGATTAATTTGATACCTATTCACCGCTCACCAGGATAATATCCATTTGGATAATAATGACGATCGCAGCGTTGCACAATCTTCAGATACATCAAATGGATGTCAAGACAACTTTCCCTAATGGAGATTTAGATGAAGAAATCTATATGGAGCAACTTGAGGGTTTCTCAGCTCCAGGGCAAGAACGTAAAGTCTGTAAGCTTGTAAGATCTTTGTATGGTCTGAAACAAGCACCTAAGCAATGGCATGAGAAATTTGACCATGTGATGTTGTCAAATGGGTTCAAGATCAACGAGTGTGACAAATGTGTATATGTCAAAAACATGAGTGATGGCTATGCCATTCTATGTTTATACGTTGATGACATGCTCATTGTGGGTAGCAATGATATAATTATTAATTCTACCAAGAAAATGTTAAATTCGAGGTTTGACATGAAGGATATAGGCCTTGCTGATGTTATATTGGGAATAAAGATCTCCAGAACATCTAATGGACTTGTGATCACTCAGTCTTACTACATTGAGAAGATACTCAGAAAGTTCAACGAGGTAGATATAAATGTGACCAGAACCCTAGTGGATTTAAATTTCCATCTTTCGAAGAACACCAATGAGGTTGTGTCTCAGTTGCAGTATTCTAGAATTATAGAAAGTCTCATGTACAAGCTGACATGTACAAGACCGGATATAGCCTATGAAGTTAGTAGGCTATGTAGGTATGCTAGTAACCTAGTAACTGACCACTAGAAGACGATAGTCAGGGTGTTACAGTATTTGAGGTATACCTGTGACTTGGGATTGTACCACACCAAATATCCAGCAGTGCTAGAAGGGTACGCTGATGCAAATTGGATATCAGATATTAAAGACTCGAAATTCATGAGTGGATATGTCTTTACTCTTGGTGGTGTAACGATTTCTTGAAAATCGTCCAAACAGACTTGCATTGCAAGATCTACATTGGAATCTAAGTTCATTACTTTGATAAAGCACCTAAAGAAGTAAAATGGCTTCAATAGTTCCTTGAGGATATTCCAAGATGGCCTAAACTTGTGCCAGCAATTTGCATTCATTGCGATAGTCAATTAGCAATTGGAAGAGCACAGAGTAATATGTATAATGATAAGTTTAGATATATACATCGTAGACACAACACCACTTGACAACTGCTCTCAATTGGAGTTGCCACTATAGACTATGTGAGGTCACAAGACAACATCGTGGATCCATTAACCAAAGGGTTAAACAGAGAGCAAGTTGATTAAACATCAAGGGGGAAGTGACTTAAGCTTATGACGCTAAAAGCGACCATAGCAAAAAACCCAATCTAGTTGACTAGAGATCCCAAGATCTAGATTCAAAGGGACAACTTAATTGCGTGTAATAAGAATTATCACTGAGGAGAATAACACTCTTACTCATTCCTAAGGTGCGAACTAGGGATGGCAATTACGTCCCCTCCACTCTGCTCCGATCCATTTGGATTGGAGTTTCGAGAATTTTTTTGGGGAACAGATTGAATTTGGAGGTAAAAGTAAAAAAAAAAAAAAAAAAGGAACGGGTCTGAGGCAGGGCTTGATACCTCTGCCCCAATCCCCATCCCGTTTTAAATAATTATTATTTTACTTTCTAACCCTTTTCTTTATAACTATTTACAATTTTTTAACCTTATCTGTGTAAAATTGCTCATGTATATATATATATATATATATATATGTGTGTGTGTGGGTGTGTGTGTGTGTGTGTGTGTGG
>JABCMJ010006550.1:0-20362 GCA_014822125.1 Arbutus unedo
CCCTAATGGGCCTCGGTGACTAGAGCCCATTAGGTTTACTCTAACCTCGTTCATTTTATTATAAATAAATATCCCGCCCCTCTCTAAAGAGTGTGGGTTTTCCTCTTACAGCCGCTACGCGACACCCGTAAATAAAGTGAGCATTTTAAAGATGAGGAGGTTACATAGGTTCGATGGAGAGAAAATTTGATTGAAAAGAAAGTGAAATGTTAGGCTGAACGCCATTGGAAGATATTAAGAGAAAACAAGCTGAACTGGTTTGGTAGCCATGGTAAGCAATATAGAGGATTTTTGTTATTGGAAATTTGAGGGGGATTGCAAGACTTAAATTGACATGAGATCATGTGTAAAAAGCAATGTCTTAAAGAATGGGCCGGACAGACCGGTTAGCCCATCAACCTGTCATGGTTCTGGTCCGGCCAGCACACAAAAACTGCTTGGTACTCAAATCCAGATTGAACCACCAAAAATTGCTTCGGAACTGGTGGCTCGCGGTTTGAAAGAACTGGATGTTTTTGCCTCGTTATTTTTTTTTATTGCCATGTGGCAGGCAAGGCACCACAGCAGTAGAGGTGAAAAGGCTTTTGAAGATCCTTTTGTCCCTTATGTTACCAAATAACTTCTTCCTCTGATTCCAATGTGGGACTAATGTAGGTGGAGTACAACCATAAAAAATGTGATAAATCTGCTAGTTTCTTTGATCTTACTCGGTTAGACTAGGATTGATGGCATGCTGGATTCGAAGGAAGGAGTTATGCTTCTTGAGAATTAGGCCGCTACTCACGTCTGTATTCAGTGCTTTATTAATGGACAGCAGAAATCATTTTTTTTTAAAATCTTAGAGCAGCTTTCAAAAGTCCATGGGAGTATACATCTAAGTTTTCTTAGACAATGTTTCGACTTGTATTCAGAATTATTTTTTGGTTGTATGATTTATTACACCAATAGTTATGACGTCGTGACTGAATTTCGGTTAACCCATGGTCGAACCAGTGACCTGTCCATCTGGTCCTTTCTCCAGTTCAATTTGCTTTCTGGTTTTCAAAACATTGGTAAAAAAGATGTGAATATCTTGAGTTTATGAGTAGAATAGCAAGTAGGTACACAACACATTTGAGGCTGTTGTTTTAGATGCCCCACTGCCAAAATTGCCTTTTGTTGCAATCTGAACCCTAGAAAACCAAGTCTTTCACCCCATTACTCCTGGTACGGTATGAGGCCCTCATAGGTTATGTTTTGCTTGACTCCTCTTATGTGGAAATCTCTAGGCCTTGCAAATTGAGAATTTTATACAGTTTTGAAAAACTATTCTAGCGTTTTGTTATGGGAGCAAAACCCAAACGGAAGGCTATTGCTCAATGTTTTTAATCTTAAGGGATGATGGATTGGTAGCGACAGAAAGGGTCTGTCATGATGACCTAATACTTCAAAAAGCAAATAAATGCTGAATTGATTGTGAAGCTCATGTTGATGGATCCTTAACTCATGTAAGTCCATTGCTCTAAGAAATATTAGATGTTTGGACTCTTTTTTTCCTGAATTCTTTTTCCAACTTTTTTGGACACCATGACTTTTTCAAAATATGATCTCCCATGACTTGGTTTGCTATGGTTAATCTGCAGGGCATTCTTGGATTTCATTTTATGTTGGAGAAAATTATAGCAATAATACTTGTCTATCTGGACAGTACAAAATATGAGTGACTACTTAATCACTATAGATTTTTGGAGTGATTGACTTGGCCTTGCCTTTACGTAATGGGCGAGTGAGAACTAAAGAACTTAGAAAGTTGCCAGACAACAATCTAACTTGTATAATAATAATTCTGAAACTCCCTATTGGAACTTGAGACCTAGAACTGCTTAACTACAAAGTATAAACACTCTCGTGACCAAATGAGATTTTGGGACATGCGTGAGCTATTTAAGGGCATCAAATTCTTTTCCTTTTTCTTGGTTCAAGTCCACGCGTGGTTCTGGTCTTGTTACTTTATGTTTTGGAGTCAATTGACCGCAAAGAGTGTGTCATAACTGTTGGACATTTTGAATGCAGGTGATCTGCTGATGCTATTGAATGTTTCATCGGATGAGAAGATATTGCCTACAACATATGGTGAATTGAGGCCTCCTCTTGGGAAGCATCGCCTAAAGGTTAGTTTTTTGTCCAATAATGACGGTTTCCATTTCTTGAGAAGTACGTTTATCTTGAAAAATAAAATGATTAAATATGACTTTGTATTTATCCCATACCTTATAATTGAGTTAATCGAAGTTAAATTTACAAGCCTTGCTGCTAAATTGCTAAATCCAACAATCTATTCAATAGTTCATCAGGGGTGCTGAAAACTTGGTCAAGGCAGAAGAAAGTTTTTGTTTGCTCTTATTGCGGACTATCTTGATTGGCTTTCATTCTTCATTCTTATTGTCCTAAATACTACCTGAATTCAGATTGTGGAGTTCATCGCGGTGCTTCTGAAAACTGGCAATGAAGTTGCTGAAAAGGAATTGGTCAGCACAGGGACAATTCAGAGAGTCCTAGATCTCTTCTTTGAGTAAGTAATTGCTACCTTTTTTTTAATTTCTGGTAGAGATTTTATTAAGCTTATAGATGTTATCGTGGTTTGTTCCTGAGTAAAATCTCGTGCTAGTTCCTGATTCCTGCTAAACATGCATATTGATTACACCAGTATAATTTTGATTGATGCAGGTACCCCTTCCATAATTCATTGCATCATCACGTGGAGAGTATTATAATTTCATGCTTGGAGAGCAAGGATGATGTAATTGTCAATCATCTTATTCGAGAGTGTAATTTGATTGGAAAAATTCTTCAGACAGATAAAAATCCCATTATTTGTAGTGATCTATATCAGGTAGGTTCTTCCGCGAAGAATGTTCATTTTGGTAGCATTCTGCCGTAGTGCTGTATTAATATCATACTGCAATGTTGTTTCTGATAACTAAATCCTCCTTATTTTGGAGCAGTGTTGGTGTTAAGGATTTGAGTATAAAAAAAGGTTACCAAATGCATTTAGCCCAATAGCCTACTTATGATATGATTTGAAGTACAGAACTTACCTATTTTTTTTAGTTTATTTGAAACCATCTGCTTAGAACCACATTCCAATGTCAAGTGTTATAAGTATCACAAAACTGTTTGCCTCCTGAGGTTGCGGAAGTGATATTTTGAATCTTTTGATTATGTAGCCAACTTTACCTGCTGCTGGGAGACAGACACCACGAGCAGGAAACCTTGGGCACATTACACGCATTTCTAACAAGCTTGTTCAGTTGGCAAACAGCAACATCCACATTCAGACATTTCTTCAGGTTGGTGATAGGCTGGAGATACCTTTCATTGGGTATTGACGAATAGTGACAGATTCTAAGGTTAAGCTTCTACGTATTTTTCTGAGTTTTTACTTATGAGAATGGCTCTAAGGTTATGTTTGGTTACTTTTCTGTTACTACTTATGGTAATGGAGGTGTTTGACAGTTTGAGATATAAGACACTGAGAGTGAGAACATTAAGAAAATACACCATTATATTGGGAATGAGAAAGAAATTAATTTACCAGATGGAAAACAGAAGATCAAGGTATTGATGAAGTTGTTGAGAAACATTATATACTACTGAATATGAAAGGAAAATTACAATTATAACAGAAAAATTAATACAAGGGAGCAAAGATGAGTAGTGCATTGATGCCCAAATGTGCCTTTGTTGCTGGTGGTTAAAAGTTTTCTTGTTTCACTTTGCAAGGTTTTTGACTTTAGTATGTATCATGGTTACATTAGTTAGCTCAACAAAATGAAATTTCTTGTGCTGATAAACTGAGCAACATATGCTTTATTGAGGATTCTTGACTAAAATAAAGTCTCACTTTTGCTCTTTAGGAGAATGCCGAATGGAATGAATGGCAAACCACTGTGTTACAGGACCGTAATGTGGTGGAAAACGTCTACCGATGGGCTTGCGGGTATGCTTCTTGCCCATGTTTTTGCTTTAATGCAAATGTATGAAAATTGTTATTATGTCATTGCATGGAAGAGGGAGGCTGCGGCCTAGCTTAAAAGGAGCAATCTTTGACTTACCTGAATGCCTCCCTCACAAAAGCCAGTAGAATGTAATAGCAAAAAAGTGATGCTTGTTGCTCTGATGAAACTCATGGTCAAACTGGTGGTATTTTTGCATCCAAGATTCTGGCTTTCTGTACCTCATAAAAAAAAGAGCATAGGAAGGACACCACCAAGAATTTCGAATCCAAAAGACTCATGATCAAACAGGGACACCACCAAGAAGATGTCTCGTGTCTAAATTGTCCTTCCCTGCCCCTGGGTCTATTTTGCCTGTTTTGTGGTGATAATTTTTGTTTGTTTTTATTATGTACAGGCGCCCAACTGCTTTGCATGATAGGACGAGGGATAGTGATGAGGAGGAGCTTCATGACAGAGATTATGATGTAGCAGCTTTGGCAAATAATCTAAGCCAAGCGTTTAGATATAGTATATATGATAACGAAGATACTGATGAGGTATTGGTGGATTCACTTCATACTGTCCCGTTCCTCTTTTTCTATTTTTGTGCTGAAACTATTTAATTGCTGTGAATTGATTGTAGGGCAATAGGGCTGTTGATAGAGATGATGAGGTAATATTTCAATTTTTCCCCGCCCTCTCATTGTCATCTTTTTTCCCTCTTAATAAATGGAGGAGAAACTGAAGGGTTGTTACATACCATCACCATTGATGAAACTGGTGGTGGAATAATAAAAATATGAAGTCTTTCGTCCTTTGCTCAGTATATTAATTTGGTGTTATCTTCATTTACAACATGCAGGACGTGTACTTTGATGATGAATCTGCTGAAGTTGTGATATCATCCCTCAGGTTAGGAGATGACCACGGGAGGTGCGTTTCCAACTTATATTTGCATTCATCTTGGAATGGGGCTTCAATTTTCTGATAAGTTATCAGTTTGCATGACGGATGATAGTTTGCATGCCTGGCTTCCGCTTAGTACTGTATACCTCAAACTTTGCTCTGCCAGACTTTTTTAATGGTCGTACGGAATTACTACTTGACAAGATTCGGCAGGATATTGGCAAGGTTTCTCTTATGCAAGTTCTTGCACACCTCACTCGTGTCTATCCACACTCAACTGGAAATTGAGTATGAACTCTACTGGAAATTGAGTATGAACTCAAAACCTCAGATTGCGTCATCTTTGATGTCCCGAGTATACCTAGAGATAAGTTATAGCCAAATAGATACGCTCAAATATCCATTCTATGGACTGATGCATGAGGTCCAAAATAATGTTATGGTTTAGGAACTCTATGCGTTATTCAAAGTTTTTCAGGTTGATAAAATTTAAGAAGATTAAAAAGTTTGACTCCTGAAAAGATTTTGTAAGGTCTGAGAGTGGCTTTCCCTACCTGTTGAATCGGGAACTAATACATTTGTTTATATAAGTAGAAATCAGCATATCGTGGCTAGACTTCTACGAGACAGAACACTACTATCAACCAATGTTTTAAAAATTGTTAGGCGCTAGTCAAGCGACGGGGGACCTTCTAGCGCCTAGGCCTAGTAGTCGGGGATTAATCGGCGTAGGAGGATTAATCAGGTTTTTTCATTTTTGTAATAAATATTTCTACAAAGTTCAAGGATAAGCTATAATATAATACTGATATTCTATAATACATATATATCTATAAATTGTAAAGTGTAATGAGAGAGAGAGAGAGGACATCGAGACAGAGAGACGCGACATCTAGACAGAGAGACAGAACTATAGCTCTGCTCTGTAAGTTCTGTAGCAGTCCTTATAACCATAGTAATACTTAATATATACTACATCATTTTAATTGCGTGATTTTCATTCTAATCGACGGTCCGATTAGTCAGCGATTCGCTGATTAGACTCTGACTAGGTGACCAGCCGATTTCCCTCAGTGATTTGGGTGTAGGTGACCAACCGATTACCAATTAATCGCCGATTAATCGGCTGATTAATCCGATTTTTAGAACACTGCTATCAACTGGTGGTTGCTGTGTAAGAATTTGAAAATTTTGGCCTCTTTTGGGTATTGTGTGTTTGTTCATGGTAATGATTAATATAAGCATGCTGTGTGCTCCTGTCATCTGAATTTTGTATTGAGTGCTTTTATAATTTATCCTGTATTGTGTCGTCAATCAGTGTTTTTAGATTTGTTTCTTACATTGCTGCAGTTTGTTCACAAATTCCAACTGGTTTGCATTCCAAGATGATAGAATTGGTGATGCTCCTATGAGCACATCATCCCCCGCAGAGGTGATGGACGAAATAAACTTGAACGGGACATCAACTAACGGCAACAGCAGTAGCGATGATGAGGTAGTGGTTGGAGAAGACGAAGAGTTGAGTGAAAGCAAAACTCCTGCCAATGGCACATTGAGTTCTGACCCAAAAGGATTGAACGGATTTTCTGGAGACGCTTCCCCAAATGGAGACTCGTTGGTGCCACAGAACGAGGACCCAAGTGCTTCCAATGATATGGGCTTTTTCCGATTTGAGACACCAGACGAAGATCTGTTTGGAGACAGACCTTTACCTGAATGGGTGGGATGGGGGGACCCATCGGATTTTCAAGTTGGTGGGTCGAGTGTTAATCCATTTGAAGATCCTGTGATTTCTAGCATTAATCTTGCCGATCCAGCTGCTGATGAGGGAGCAGCAGCAAATGCTAGTTCTCCTTCAAATGGAGAAATTGTGTCAAACGGCACCTCAACTGCCATGGAGTCAAGTGATGGACCGTTGGCTGGACCTGATTCAAGTCAGAGAGCTGCTTCTGTGCCGTCTTTGTTCGAAGAGGATGTTGAATTTGTTGGAGTGGAATTAGAGGGCACTGAAAAGGCAATGGACCAAGCGTTGAAGGAGGGGATTGTTGGTGAAGCAGGGCCTTTGAAGAGGAACATTGTCCCAAAAATACCTGGGAAGGAGAGTGAAGATGAGAGCGGATCCGGGATGAAGGAGTTCAACGATGCCAACTATTGGAGGGTTGATCAAGAGGTTGCTGTTACTGAGTAATGGTGGGGTTGGTCGCTTTTGGAAAATTTAATCCCAAAATTAAGGATGGGACCACCAGCGATCCCATTTTCTCGGTTGGTGAGGAGGGGTAATGCAGCAGACTTATGTACAGTATTTTTGTTCCTGTTTTGAGTCGGAGATTGGATGGTAGGGTATGTTATGGCTGCTAGTTTTCATTTATTGTTACACTTAAAAATTGTTGTTTATTATTCAAGTATTTTTTTGGTCACACTTGTTAGGGTTTATTGTTGTTACTGATTTGTGGGTTTCCCCCATTTCCTTTTATAGTATCTGTATTGATTCTCGCTGGAGTTATTTTCCATCCGTCCCTTTGAGTTGTCCCCTTGTTCATTCCGAGAGGAACTGAGTAACACATCTACTCTCAGAGAAACTTAGATTTTTGTTGGTTGTTCTCGTGCCCCTCACAAATAAAAACATCTTGGCAAAAAATCAATTTGATCTTAATAAGCTTTGGCACTACTTATTTTATTTTATGAGAAACAAACAATTTAAGTTCGAAGTTATATTTGGCCTTGATTTTGTGCAACAAAATGGGAGATATTCATGAAAGCACGGTAAGCATTGATTAAGAGAAGATCTAATGAGTTGCTAGTGCAAGAGGTGGTGAGAGGATATAACAGGAATGAGGGGCTAGATGTTCTACAAAAATAGATTTAATGAAGGCTTTTATGACTGTAGATTGAGAATTTGTGGTTTTACGCAATGCTGGTACTTCCCTGGGATATTTACACTGGGAAAGACAATAATGTGTGGGCATTCCAAGGTATTCAATTGTCATCAATGGGTGTTTGGAAGGGTACTTTTCTGGATAGAGGAAAATGAGGAAGGGAACTTTTTTCGGGTAGAGTTAGTCTGATTTAATTATTTGATTATTATTTTGTTCTTGTATGAATTTTTTTGTATTTTTTTATTTTTTATCAATTTTTTGTGAATTATTAGTTCGTCTTGACCAGAGGTTTAAAAAAATTATAAATAATGGACCAAATTTGAAAAAAATCCAGTTTGTGCTTATTCGATGTTTTTAGTAAAAAAAATTTAATTTTTGAACATAATTTTATATTTATTAAATTCGTTTTATCGAGACGGCCGAATAATTCATTAAAAAATTGAAGCGAAAATAACAAATGCGAATTTTTTTTTGAATAGAAACAAAATCAAGTTTGGCCAAATTTAGCCAATGGAGACAAGGATCCTACCTGTAAAATATCCAGGGGTTCCCCCTTATAACTAGAGAGCTAAATGCACCCCACTTGAGCTTGTTTTATGTTAGATTTGGTGAAAGTGTAGTGTACATAAACCTTTGGAGATCTCTCCTACCCAAGGTTTCCTCTATTATCCATAATGGGTAATTGAGAGGCCAGGGCCTAGAATAAAGAACAGATTTTTACTCAAGACATAAATAATAATGGCTCATTTTCCTACTAGCTAGCCTTCAGTCTTATACAGAGAGGGAAGATTCAGTAGTAACACACTAACATGGCTGCCTCACCCTGGTGGAAAGATTCACTATGAATTCTATGTTCTTTGTTTGGCATTGAAATAAAATTCTTCAAAAAAGAAAAGGTACGAGATATTCATGTTCTCGATGGTGTACTAAATGGACGGTATGAATTATAGAAAATGTGAGCTCAGTATTGTGAGCCTAATATAGAACTCAAATTGGGGATTACGAAGAGATTGGTGTTATGGGTTTGTTTTAGTAGACAATACAAACAAGGCCTACGGTACTCAACGAATTATTAGAGGACAAAACTACGCGACGTCGAACACTCTCGAAGCATGGAGAGGACTCGAACATTCTCGAAGCCTGAATCCCCATCAAAATTCTTTGGGGCCTCTCTCTCCTCTTCCAATTCAGTCACCGGGCCGATATCTAAAGTCAAGGGAGATCGCTCTGCAATTCAATTGGGTTAGTGTTTTCTTTGGGTTCTAAGAAGACGATCGAGGTGGTGTTCAATGATAGGTTGGGAAAGAAGGTGAAGGTGAAATGCAACGAGTGCGACACCATTGGCGACCTCAAAAAGCTCGTCGCCGCCCAGACTGGGACGCGGGCCGACAAGATCAGGATTCAGAAGTGGTACAAAATCTACAAGGACCATATTAACTCTCAAGGACTACGAAATCCACGACGGCATGGGCCTCGAACTCTACTACAACTAAGTAATTGATGTGATTCTCTCTCTCTCTCTCTCTCTCTCTCTCTCTCTCTAAACTACAATGAGCCATCGTGTTAGCTGCTTTTATTATGCCTTGACTATTTTTGTGGTGATTGTAAATGGTGGATTGCTGTATTCTCAAGGGTTTCATGGCTTAACAAAACGTTCAGTTTGTTTGCGTCTACTGGTTTGACGATGTAACTTTGTCTTAGCTGAAATTCGCACCCTCATCATTTCCTGATTAGTCATGGATGGACGCTTAAGATCACATTAGACCGGTGTACCTCTCTCCGGCATGACATTTTCTCAAATTAAAGACTTGCAATCAAAATTAGGATACCGATGCGGTGTCAATCATCGCTTTACTTCTATTTGATGTCGAAGTCAAGGATTTGAAAACTCACCTACAAAAAAAATTCAACCGTAAGGTTAACAAGGGAATCATAATTTTTAATCTATCACAAGTTGCCACATATTTTAAGGCCCGACAAATATGGCACAATAATTGGCCAATTAAATATTGTCAAGTGTCTATAGGTCAAAATTAAAACTACACGGATGGTCCTATGACACCACTTGTTAAAATGATACAATTTTCTATTTGAGAAGCTCGGCAATCAAATTAAGCAATTTAGCAACATAAAAATTATATAAAATAATAATCATCTAATTTAAATTAAATAAGAGATAATTAAAAGATAAATATAAGAGAGTTGGAGTTGTTCCAAACTCTTCATCCCATATGCCTTATAAACAAATGTGGTCTCCATCATCTTTAGGACACAATTCTCACTTATCACACAAGCTTCCAGAGAGAGCTCTGAAGATTAAAACTGCGAAGGCCATTTAGAATTTTTCAAATCTACATCAAACTAAATGCCTCTTTAGATCAAAGTTTTAAAACCTTGAAGAATAATTAAATCCAACCATCACAAGTCTACTTCAAACCAGATGCCTTTTCAGATCAAAACTTCAAAACCCTGAAGGACAACAAATCCAACGGTCGCAAGTCTACATCAAACCAGACGGCTCTTCAGATCAAAGCTTTAAAGTCCTGAAGAATTGTCAAATTCAACCGTCATCTTCTTTGCAGAACTTGGAGAGGATTCCGCTGACTAATTCGAGATTAACTGTCAAGCCTTCGATTTTGCATTCGAAGAGAAGCATCAGATGATTTATTTTATATGTGATTAGAAATTACATCAGAGATTGTAATTCTATTTTTCATAAATTAATAAATTAATTTTGTTCATTATTTTTCTGTATTTGTTTTTGGACTCGAAATTTGTGTGTTACAACTTTTTGGCACCCCCAGTGGGACAATCTCTGCCTCGCATCTCTTCTCTTCAAAAAGCAACCCTCTCAATGGCTTCTAAGAATGATAGTTCAAAGGCTCATCAAGTTGCTTTGGGAAGCTCGACGTCTTCAACCATTGCAAAGACTAGCTCTGAATCTCACGCTCATAACGCTGGTCCAACAACTCAAAGCAAGGCAAAGGTTGCAACAAAAGCTGCCGCATAAGTCACGTTGCCACCCAAACCGGCTTCTATTGTTGGTGCTGATCCACCAAAGACATTGCCAACTCTGCTACGCTTGCCAGAAGTACAAGATGACACTCATACATTGGAGGCTAATAAGAAAATTGATACCAACACAGAAAAACCCTCATCCCATCCTTTTATGTCTTAAGAATCAGCTTTGCGAGTTCATGAGAATCCATAAGTAGAAGACGATTCATGTAGCTTTGACTCTATTTTTTCTCGACGTACTCCCTAATCGCAACTCAATGTATTTGACACTTTCACTAGGCATCATAGCTCTTCTGCCATGCTAGTCATGAATACGAACGCGCTCAACCTGGAAGAACAAGTTGCTGTGCTAATAAAAAATATTGAAGGATTGACAAAATCATTCGAGGATCATGAACATGAAATTTTGTCTCTAAAAAACAAGATAGAAAGCATGGGAAACTCAAGTCACGAGACCTCCAACAAAGGAAAAGAGACTCTTAACGACTTGTTCATTTCTCCGGATGGCTCAATTCCAATCGATCAACTAAAAGACTTCATCTTAGGCACCATCAAGCATAAGCACGAGGAGATACCAAAGTCCTCTGCCACTTATTCCAAGCCTTACACCCGAAGGATTGACTATTTGAATCTACCCGTTGGTTACCAACCACAAAAATTTCAACAATTTGATGGCAAGGGTAATCCAAAACAACATATCGCCCACTTCGTCGAAACATGCAATAATGCTGGAACTGATGGAGATCTTCTTGTCAAATAGTTCGTTCGCACACTCAAAGGAAATGCTTTTGATTGGTATTGTGACCTTGAGCCTGGCATGCTTGATAATTGGGAGCAACTGGAACAAGCGTTTCTCAACCAATTCTATAGGACTCATCGTACTGTCAGTATGTTAGAGCTTACTAGTGCTCACCAATAGAAAGATGAACATGTTATTGACTACATCAACAGATGGAGACATCTAAGTCTGAATTGCAAGGATAGATTGTCTGAAACCTCTGCAATTGAGGTGTGCATAAAAGGCATGTAGTGGGGCTACAGTATATTTTGCAAGGAATCTTGCCCAAAACCTTTGAGGAATTGGCTACTCGAGCTCATGACATGAAACTTAGTATTGTAGTGAATGAAAGTTGAGATCTACCAAAGCCAGATTCCCAGAGCACCGGAAACAAGCCAGACATGCGCAAAGGGAAAAAAATTCCAATAGACAAAAAGGAGTCCATGGTTGTGAGAGTCGCACCAGTCAAGATCTCCACCAAGCCCAAGGAGAAAGAAGCAGAAAAATTTGTTCCCCATCAAGAGAGGGAAAATAGAAGGTTAACTCTGAAGGAGATGCAAGAAAAAAGGTATTCATTTCCCAATCAAGAAGTCCCTATGATGCTTGACCAACTATTGGATTCAGAGCTCATTAACCTACTTGAGATGAAGCGACTTAAAGAGACTAACATGGTTAGCCACCCAACTCAACGATGCTTCGTCTTGAAGGAAAAGATTGTGGAACTAGCTAGTCAAGGAAAGATTGTTTTGGAAGAGGAAAAGGAAATTGCAACTGCTAATCAAACTGGAGTTACTCTCCTGGAGGAAACTCAGCAAATTGAAAGGTCACAGAGTGTGAAGATTCAATTTGGGTCATTGGATCAAATTGAAAAAATGGTGCCATACCTTTCCATTGAACTGCCTGCGGGTAATACTTGTGTTAACATAGACGACACTGATAATGAACGATGGACTCTTGTCACTCCACAAGAAAAGTGCACATCGAGTGCAAAACATGCTCAAATCCCACTACCAAAGAAATGTTGAAGGAGGACCACTACAAGGAGGCAACAAAGGAAGAAGAGAATGCATAAAAAGGCTTTATAATCGTCAAAGGATTTGTACAAGGGTCACGTACTCCACTTACCCTTTTGGACCTCTTGCTCGAGTTAATTTCGCAATGTTGATTGTCTTGTAACTTCATGCAACATGGTGAATGTTGAAGAATATGAGAATCCAAAGTCCGAATCACATTTAGCATCTAAACACACTCCCATCAAGCCTGACTCTCAAACTTGTGCCAATAACTGCACGTTTGCATGGGAACTATTACATTCTATGATGAAGACATCCTGTTTGGTTCAACACCACATAATCGCCCGCTCTTCGCCACTGGATATACATGTGAACAAAGGGTTAATAGAATGCTCTTGGGTGGAGGATCTGCCGTCAATATCTTGCCACTCCGTACTATGAAGCAGCTTGGTATTGCAATGGATGAGCTCTCACCTAGTCATCTTATGATCCAAGGGTTTCATCAAGGGGGGCAGAGAGCTATTGGTGTAATTCGCTTGAACTTACTCATAGATGATATGACATCAAGTACATTGTTCCATGTAATTGATGCTAGAACTTCATAGAATGTGTTGTTAGGACGACCATGACTTCATGACAATGGAGTCATCCCATCAACCCTCCACCAATGCTTCAAGTGATGTCGAGATAGCATGATAAAAAAGGTCGCAACTGATGACAAATCATTTAGCGAAACATAATCTCACTTTGCTGATGCAAAATTTTACTTGGCAAACATTGTGTTGGTAGAATCAGAGCCAATGGTTTCTTCATCAAGCTACAAGTTTTCGAAGACCAATAACCTTGAAGTCAACAGCAAAAATATTCTCACTAGCAAGAAGCAAAAAGAGAAGGATCACCATTGCGTAGAAGATTTTCCAAAAAAAAAAAAAAGAAAGCATACCAATACTTCGTTATATGGTGAAATTGAAGAAAAGAGAAGATCCAATGTTGGAAGGATTAACTCTCCCTGTCACTAACATTAACGAAATAAAAGTTACTCCACCCTTGAAAGGATTCGTTCGAGCAACACAAAGTTCGAATATAGAATGTGACAATTTGCCTTCAAAACGGACTGGTGGCTTTGATCCAAATGCTTACAAACTTTTTCCAAGAGCTGGGTGTAATCCTAAGGATTCAACCACACTGGGAAAACTCTTGCCCAAAGTAACTAGTGAAGAGGTACATGGTCTCAATTCAACTCAAAAAATGCTCAAGCAGAAAGGGTACTGGTCAAAGACTCCTAAACAGGCCTTGGATACACTACGCCAACTCCTGCTCATATTTTGAAAGGAAGGCAAACAAAAACTACATAACAACGGAGGAGGATATTTCATCAGCGACGTCAAAGACATCTGTCTTTGACCGCTTAAGCACTCCAAAATCAAATAGGTCTGTCTTTGATCAGTTGACATTCCAAAACAAAGTTGCCTCAACATTCACTAGGAGAAGATCTATTCGAAGCGGATTAGGGCCATGAAATCAAGGCTTTACAACATCTAATTTGCGCTAGCCTATCCAAAGCAAGTCGAGCATACGAGGTGAGGTATCCTCGCCAAATACTCCTCACAAGTTTGTCCATAGTCAATTGAGTGTTTCAAGTACTCCCATTGGAAAAGGCTCAAAGCAAAGGAATGATCTCCTGTCAGAGGATGATAGTAGGTTGAAGAGTAAAGTGCCTTCTCACATGAAGCGCCATACTACTATTATCGTGAAAGCCGATGACGAGCCATTGAAAGTGAGACGATAAACTGTGGTGATAACTAAAAATCCTTCTAAGGAACTGGATGAGTGTTTTGGCGACTAGTGCCTCACTTCCTCGTACCACATCATAGCTTCTTGTAATGAAGTTCAAGTGGAGGAAGATGTTCCTCCAGGGCTGGAAGAAGGAGTAAAGTCCATTGTTGATGATCTAAAAGAGATCAATCTAGGGACTGAAGATGATCCACGACCAACCTACATCAGTGCTTTGCTCAATGCTGAAGAAGAGAAGGATTACATTGAGCTTCTACGAGAAAACAAAGATATTTTTGCTTGGAACTATAAGGAGATGCCAGGGTTAGATCCAAAAGTCGCCGGTTATCATTTAGCCGTAAAACATGGTGTTCACCCCGTCAAGCAATCTCAACGACGCTTTCGACTCGATTTAATTTCTAAAATTGAAGCAGAGGTCAATAAACTCATTGAAGCTAGATTCATTCGAGAAGTCAAGTGTCCCACTTGGATTTCAAGTATTGTCCTAGTGAAAAAGAACAATGGGCAAATCCGAGTTTGTGTTGACCGTCATGACTTGAACAACGCTTGTCCGAAAGATGATTTACATTGAGCTTCTACGAGAAAACAAAGATATTTTTGCTTGGAACTACAAGGAGATGCCAGGGTTAGATCCAAAAGTCGTCGTTTATCATTCAGCCGTAAAACATGGTGTTTACCCCGTCAAGCAATCTCAACGACGCTTTCGACCGGATTTAATTTCTAAAATTGAAGCAGAGGTCAATAAACTCATTGAAGCTGGATTCATTCGAGAAGTCAAGTGTCCTACTTGGATTTTAAATATTGTCCTAGTGAAAAAGAACAATGGGCAAATCCGAGTTTGTGTTGACTGTCATGACTTGAACAACGCTTGTCCGAAAGATGATTTTCCACTTCCTATAACTGAACTCATGGTTGATGCCATTGCAAGACAAGAAGTCATATCATTCATGGATGGTTCGTCAGGATACAATCAAATCTGTATGGCCCCATGAGATGAAGAACTTACAGCCTTTCGCACCCCAAAAGGCATCTACTGCTACAAAATTATGCCTCTTGGCTTGAAAATCGCAAGTGCCACATATCAAAGGGCAATGCAAAAGATTTTTGATGATGTACTCCACAAAAATGTTGAGTGTTACGTCGATGACTTAGTCGTGAAAACAAAGAAGCGAGCCGATCATCTTCAAGATTTGAGGCAAGTGTTTGAACGATTACGACGGTACCAACTTAAGATGAATCCATTGAAGTGCGCATTTGGAGTTACATCAGGAAAATTTCTTGGTTTCATCGTGCGCCACCGTGGCATAGAAATTGATCAATCTAAAATTGATGCTATCATGAAGATGCCTGAACCCCAAAATATTCATGAATTGAAGAGTCTTCAAGGGCGATTGGCTTACCTTCGTCGCTTCATATCAAACTTGGCTGGTCGTTGTCAACCATTCAGTCTCCTCATGAAGAAAATGACTCCTTTTGAATGAGATGAAGCTTGCAGTAATGCTTTCAAAAGCATCAAGTCATATCTGATGAAACCTCCAATTTTGACTACCCCTATACCGGGATAACCGCTAATCCTTAATACTGCGGCGCAAGAACGTTTATTGGAGCTCTACTTGCTCAAGAGAATGATAAAGGGAAGGAAAACGCTCTATATTACTTGAGTAGGATGATGCTACCTCATGAGTTGAACTATTCTGTAATCGAGAAAATGTGCCTAGCGCTTGTTTTTGCAATTTAGAAGATGCGACATTATTTTCAAGCTCACACTGTTCATCTCATTTCCAAGGCCAACCCAGTCAAATATGTCATGACAAAGCCAGTCTTGTCCGATCGATTGGCAAGGTGGTCACTTCTTTTTCAAGAATTTGAGATCATCTATGTGTCCCAAAAAGCGGTGAAAGGGCAAGCTTTGGCCGACTTCTTAGCAGACCATCCTATACCTGCTGAATGGGAGTTATCCGATGAATTGCCAGATGAAGATGTCATGATTGTAGAAGTACGTCCTCCATGGACCATGTACTTTGATGGTGCATCTCATTGTAGTGGTGCAGGTGCTGGTGTCGTATTCATCACTCCAGAGGGAGAGATGTCTTACCGTTCGCTTTCACTCTCATGCAAAATTATTCGAATAATGAGACTGCGTACTAAGCTCTTATACTTAGACTGGAAATTGCCGTTGAAACAAAGCACTTGCAACTCAAGGTTTGTGGAGATTCATAACTAATAATTAACCAACTCTTTGATATATACGAAGTGAGGAAGCATGAACTTATGCCATCCAATTACTATGCACGTCGCTTGATCGCATGGCATGGCGTAGTCACTCTAGAACACGTGCCGAAAGGTGAAAATAAATAGGTAGATGCACTTGCTAAGCTCGTTTTCAATCTTGCTTTACCTCATCAAGAGACGCACATTCCTTTGTGTCAAAGTTGGGTCACACCTCCGATCTTTGACGATGAAATCAATGGTGAAGGGGAAGTGAATGCCATTTCAGTATTTGAGATTGAAACAAAAGATTGGCGCCAACCAATTGTTGATTACCTGCAACATGGGACACTGCCTGACGATCCGCATAGAAGAACTGATGTGAAGCGTCGTGCCTCCCGATTCGTCTACTATAAAACACACTCTATCACAAGTCTTTTGAAGGGTTATTTCTTCGTTGCTTAGGTGAAAGTGAAGCCAAGCAAACTTTAGAAGAAGCTCATTCTGGGATATGTGGCGCCCATCAATCAGGACCCAAACTCTATTTCCGAATCAAAAGGATGGGGTACTATTGGCTTACTATGGTTAAGAATTGTATGAAATATGCTAAGAACTGTCAAGCTTGCCAATTTTACAACAACCTTATACACTAACCGCGAGAGCAGTTCCATCCTACTATCGCTTCCTGACCATTTGATGCATGGGGGTTGGATATCGTAGGACCCCTACCAAAATTGTTTGGTGGCCATTTGTACATCTTGGCTTCAATAGATTACTTCTCCAAATGGGCCGAGGCTATTCAATTAAAAGAGGTAAAGAACGAAGATGTTGTCAAATTCATTCAGAGCAACCTCATTTTCAGATTCGGGGTACCACGCTACATCATCACCGACAATGGAAAGCCTTTCTACAATAGTGCGATGAGTAAACTTTGTCAAAAATTTGAGCTCAAGCAACATACATCTTCTACGTACAATCCACCTCCAAATGGCCTTGCGGAAGCATTCAACAAAACTCTTGAAATTTTATTGAAGAAGGTTGTTGCCAAATCAAAGAGGGATTGGCCTGAAAGAATGGAAGAAGCTCTTTCGGCGTACTGAACCAAATACCAAACTCCTACCCAAGCTACTCCATATTCGCTAGTGTATGGTGTGGAAGCTGTTATACCCCCTGAACGCCAAATTTCATCGCTATTCATCACCATTCATGAATGTCTCACTCATGAAGAAAATCCTCTGCTACTCCTTGAAGAATTAGAGATGCTTGATGAGAAGAGGTTGGAAGCACAACAACGTATTGAGTTATTTAGCTCGCATGTCAAAATCATTCAATAAGAAGGTTCGCCTTCGTTCTTTCCAAAAAGGGGACTTGGTTCTCGCTGTGAGAAGACCTATTGTTACTACTCATCGAATTGGGGGCAAATTCACTTCCAAGTGGGATGGACCATATGTGGTACAAGAAGTTTACTCAAGTGGTGCTTACAAATTGGTCACTGAAGATGGCTTAAGAGTTGGCCCCATTAATGGAAAATTCCTGAAACACTTCTACCCTTGAAAAGCAAGCTTACTCCATGATGCATGAGCCTAAACTACATGTTACTCCTGGCCCGCACGAGTCTAAACTGTAGATGGCAAACCAAAACAAATAAAAAAAAATTTGAACTATGTTTGACTTGATTCCATCTTGGGTACGTAAACAGTTTGAATTTCAAGCCCAATCATCTGAAAAAAAAATTTCTTTTTGAACTACGTTTGACTTGATCCCATCTTGGGTACTTAGGTAACTTGCAATCTTATTTTAAGCACAATCATAAAAAAATTGTTTGTTTTATTCTCCAAAGAATAAGTAGACATATATGCTGAATTTCATTCATCATTAATTGTGTTACTTTATTCTGCAAGGAATGAGTAGACAAATATGCTGAAGTTATTCATCATATTAAAAAAATCATCTTCCCTATGTGGTAAATGATTGTTCAAAAAAAAGAGACATATCAAAAAAAATAAAAATTCTAAGCGATGGTCTGAAAAAAAATTACTAAAAGAAACGTTTGAAGCCTATCAACTCTTTTTGACTTTTCTCTAGCATTTTTTTCATCTTTTGTAAGCACTCAAGGTCTGCATCACTTTGTGCTTGAGTCTTTTTAATGGCTGAAACCTCATCTTTAAGGCTAGAGATATTAACTTGCAATTTGGATAATCCTTATTCCTTCTCAAGAAGGAGTGCTTCTATTTCCTCTCTCTCTATTTCTTCAATTGAGCCTCTCTTGACTCAAGATTTACAAGATTCTGTTGATAGAGCTGAATTTCATTAACTGCCTTATCTTCCTTTAGTTATGCACTAGACAGATGTCGTGATGCATTTGCAAGTTGATGGGCTTGCTTCTCTTCACATATTTTATCTATAGAAGAAGAACGGGTAGATTTATATGCTTGAACATTTTTGAAGAAGCTCTTGATTCTGTCTTGCAGAAGGGATGTATCTATCTTATTCATCTTGCTCATTTCTTCGAGAATTATGCCAGCCTCATCTTCAATGGCATGGATATGATCTAAGTGGGACTTGCTAATTTTGCTTGAAAGTTTGGACCATAACATCAAGATATAGTCATGCTGGTAGGAAGAAATGAACTCCTCCCCTTGAAACATCGAAACAACAGAAGGCGCTAAGAATGATAGTGTCACTAAAGGCTGTTGTGGTTTTTTCATGGCTATGGTAGGTGAGCTTCGAACTTCTTCATGAACACCTCGTTGGGATGTTTTACCATTGGATGACCCTCCAGTAAGCAATCCAAAATAATCGAGACCATTCATTGAAGCTCCACTACTATATAAGTCATTCTCAAGGTCCACAGTTTAGCACGAAATCACCATTAAATTCGAAAAAAATATGCACATAAGGAACAAATATTTGGGCTTACTTTCTCTCCTAAGTTCTCCAAAGGCGTGTTGGTAAGAGGTAAGTCTTTAATGAAGTCTTCTACATCAAGGTCAACGTACTCCAAATCAAAAACTTTGGTTTTCTTCTTTAAGTGTTTCCAGTGATAATCACCTTTGCTAGAGTTAATGTCCCCATCACAAATTATGAGATTCCTCTTATTTCTTTCCTTCATGTTAATCAGATTTTTGACATTGGTGGAGGCTAATTTTGGAGTAGGAATCTTCAAAGAAATTTTGGTGATTGGTGGCTGTACATCTTCTTTTATTGCTCCCTTGGATGCTTCCCTCGATTTGGTTTTGCTTGGCTCGGCTTACTTTGATTTGCCTTGCCTACTTTTTCACTAGTCTTTCCAACTCCATGAGTAGTGGAAGAAGGTAAGGTTGCTCCCTTGGCTTTGCCTGCAATGGTCCCTCCAACATCATGAGTCATAGCTTTAGATCTCGAAGGAAATGATGCAACTATTTTGGCCTTCTTTATGCGAATTTTTGCTTGAGGATTGGATGTCACTTGCTATGCAATGGGCTAATTGTTGCTTTTAGCAAAATTGCTCGAATACATCGTTCACCACTCCATATAGCGCTTTGTGACAAGGGTTTGTGCAAGCGGATTGGGATCTTTAATTTTGCATTGGTGCCTAGTTTCATGCAAGATTTCTAAAGTTGAACAACATCTTCTAGGTTGGTGGGGCAGACTTCTTTTGCCAGGTTTCCCAAAATGTCTTTACAAAAGCTGAACTGTTTGGAAAATCTATAAGGGTTGTAAAGATCAACAATATACTCGTCATTGCGGCGAAGAGTCAAGTAGCTCGAATCAAGGTTGATGATGTAGTCAGTCCACGCTTGTGTTTGCACT
>JABCMJ010006556.1:0-20493 GCA_014822125.1 Arbutus unedo
TATGTATGTATGTATATATGTATGTATATGCGTACAACTATCTAACTAAAGTGATTGAACTTGCAAACAGGAGAAACGAGCCATATTGTTCTGCCAAGAAGATAGAGCAATTCTGTGCAGAGATTGCGATATTCCAATACACACAGCAAATGAACACACACCCAAACATAACAGATTTCTCCTCACTGGTATTAGGCTCTCTGCTTCTGATGCTTCTTCATCCAATGGGTGTAATTTTCCTACCGATTCTAGGATCAAGGATTTGGTTTCTGAAAAAAAATTGAAATCAATTTCGAGCGACGAGGAAGCATTACCTTCATCAAGAACAACCACGCATTGCAGTGCCGATACAGATCGTTCGCCGAGCCAAGAAAATTCGGTGTCAAATACGAGTAGTATATCAGAGTATTTGATGGAGACATTGCCCGGATGGCGCGTCGATGATTTCCTCGATCCTGATTCTTCTTCCTCTGCTTTCTGTAAGGTTTGCAGTATCCTCTACACCACACGCACACACTCATATATTGGTATATACATAATCAAGTTACACCTATGAAGTACGGATACGATACGAATAGGACGATATGTCAAAACTTAAAAAAACAAAATACGCATACGTCAGGATACGAATATAAAAATTAATTATTAATTATGTATTATACATAATTATCGGGATACGTCGGGATTCTTCTTCCTCTACTTTCTGTAAGGTTTGCAATAAGCTCTACACACACACTTATATATATATATATATATAGTACGGGTACGGATACGGCAAATCTTAAAAAAATAAAATACAGTTATATTGGGATACGGCTATAATTTTTTTATTATAAAACTATACATAAAAAGAAACCAAAAGAAATAGATGAATAGTTGAATTGCTAATAATATTATACTAACAATTTAATTTTTAAAAGTCATTCAAAATAATAAAAAAAACGATCAAAAATCTAAACTAAAAAGTAATAATTCTTACTAATTTTTACTCGCATCAACTTTAACATTCAATTTCATCTCCTTCACCTTCATCGGTGAATATCACGACTTTCATATCTGATTCAACAAGAAAAAGAATAGCAATTTTTAGTATTTTGACACCTTCAAGTGAATCAAATATATCTTATTATATCTTATAGATATTTACCGCGTATCCGAAACGTGTCTGAAATTAAAATAATATTTTAAGTTTATTGTATTTATTATGAATGTAGTAAATTTAAGTTTATTGTATTTATTATGAATTTATAATATTTTTTTAACGAAAGTGTAGTAATTTCAAATCTATTGCATTTAATCAATGCCCCATGTGCACTCGTTAGCAAGTGCCCTATATTTGAAACGTTTATTGAAGATTTATGAAACATGCATGGACAAAATTAGAGGACTTTGATTTATCTACAAAATTTGGAGCGCAGAGTAATATATACAATCTCAACCGTTGAAAAGTATTTTTAATAATTTAAATTTGTTAAAAGACTCTCCCAGAGTCTATTTTTTTTGGATGAATTTTTAACAAATTTGAACCATTAATTGTACAGATAGGTGAAAGTGACGTGACTACTTCCTACTATCCGAATTTGAACAAAAAACTGGCTCCAAATTACAAGTGTACATGGATACTAGAAATGCGTATTGGAACTCCATTTTTGTAATTTCAACACCTTTTTTTTTTTTTGTATCTCAGATTGTTCGTATCAATTTACACGTAACTCGACTAATATCCAGAGGACTAATAATTTAACACCTTAATCACAGCCTATTTGGTCATGAGTAATGTTAGGAACACATGTTTTAGACACATTTTAACACAAATGTATTCAAAACTTGTACATGTAACAATTCTGAACACATCTATTAGATAACCCTATGTAAGTAGATATATTATGCATCCGTAACGTTTTTCCGATTTTGGATCGCAGTTTTTGGATCAGGATCTTGAAAGCTTGTTGTATCCATTTCCAAACAGAAGATTTTGCCTTTTGGGTTCCTCAATCTCCACATATTCCTCTGTCTATATCTACCTCAAACTGGTGTAATGCATAAGGGATCTGAAAGGGGATTAAAATACTTGGAAATTGAATGGAGATGGCTTCACAGTTGCTTTAGATCACAAAAACCCCTCCCAAAAAAAAATCAGCAAAATTTTCATAGAAAATAAGACACGAAGTGGAGCAATGCCGACGGGAGTACTGAATAATTTTCCGTTGTTTTGGTGTTGGTATAGTTTGTTCGTTTTCTGTTCTTACCTTTAGGCAGGCGTTTTGGCTTTCCCAAAATCAATTTGTACATCAATGAATATGAGGAATGTTTCACTCCTTCTCTCTTTACAACTGCTTTGGTACATCCAAACTTTTTTCTTCGTAGGTAGAAAGATATCTCGACGTCGATATATCTAAAAGACCGTTTGATACATAGGGGAAAAAAAGGACGCAGATTAGCAATGAAGATGTTAATACGGCCATTTATTTGGTTTGCAATGTTAAGATTTCCCAACATGTGAAAATCATTATGAATAAGTCTACTAATACATCAATTTGTACATCATGCTTACGTGACATGTCATTTTAAATATAAAGTGTAAAAACGGGTCTCATAAATCTTGATATGTATTTAAATTAGTGAATATGTATAATTTGATGTATAAAATGATATATCAATAGCATTGTTCAATCATTATTGGTGGCTCAATTCAAAGGGATAAGGGCAGTCCAGTAGTGAGGATAAAACTCCAACTAATTGAATCCCTCAATTGTGACTCAGAAGATTGATTGAAGATTCCCATACGATACATTTGGTTTGGGGTGTAAATATAAATTAGTAAATCGGACTACACTGGTAAATCGAATTAAATCGACGATTCGATCCAGTCCGGTCCGGTGTGGTTTGAGTTTTTTAAAAAAATTCGGTTTGGTTTTGGATTTTTAATATTTAGGAGCCGGACTAAACCGGACCGGATCGATTCTATAAATGTTAACCCTAAAATTAAAATTATATTATTTATCGATTGTAATTTACACTAAAAGTTTTAATTGTTTCTTGGTATGCATTTTGCGTGAAAATATATTGTTGGAACCACAATTTTATTAACTTGGTTTGCATACTACTTTGGATTGGGTACGATTATTTTTTATTTTGATTGCGATGTCATTATTCTTAATTATTCTTGATTACTTAAAATTCTTACAACAAAAAAAATTGTTGCAATTGGACTTTCTTTATTTTTACATCTTTTTTGAAATATACTTAGATCCATCCAAACCGGAAACCGGATCAAACCGGCCATAAACAGGCCAAGCCAAATTGGACCAAACCAATAGGCTTCGATCCGGCTTTCGATTTCTCATTTTTTCAAACCGGACAACTAATTTGGTCCGAGTTTATTGGCCAAATCGAACCAGTTACACCCCTACATTTGGTATTTTTCTGCCTATAAATATATGATTGTATAAAGCTAGAAAGTGAGCGAGAAACTAGTTTGGGATTTTCTATTTTGATATTTGGAACGTGGAGTAGGCAGGAATGGCGCTAAAATTGTTGTCTCCATGTTTGAATGGTTCATGTGTTTTAGTGTATTGGACACAACAAGCGCAAGATAGAAGATGAGATTATAAACCCCATATACAATTCAGTATGGCATTTTATAAAGACATTTTTGTATGAGGTCACCGCGATA
This sequence comes from Arbutus unedo, assembly GCA_014822125.1. Lineage (NCBI taxonomy): Eukaryota > Viridiplantae > Streptophyta > Magnoliopsida > Ericales > Ericaceae > Arbutus > Arbutus unedo. The sequence continues at coordinate 3,677 of JABCMJ010006556.1, forward strand.
AGTGAGACTTTGGTCTTTGATTTCTTTATCGAAGGGCTTTTTTTGTGGGCATAACAATCTTCTACACATCACCAATCCGTGCTCTATTCCAAGTGTTCATGAAATTCCCCTTCGTTAAACTTAGCGTGCTCTTATCGACCAAAACAATTTCTGTCTCTATTTATACTATTCCATTCCGTCTTGTTTCCTTGGAATGCCCTTTGCCCTAAGAAATAGACAGCTTTGCCTTCTGCCCAGAAAGTATGGTCAACATGCGAGCAAATATATGAACATCTATTAAGCTCATTTCTGCCTTTTCTTATGTTGTCTCACTTACTTTTTTTTCTGTACTTGTTGAGAACAGTCTCAAACCTAAAAAATTGAAACAGGTTTAGAGCAGCATCAATATGCTATCAAAACTTACTACTCAGCATCACGACATAATCCAAAGAAAGGAGCGTAGCAAGAAAGCGGATAGGGACAATCGCAAGACTGCAGTGCCTACCTGCGTCAATTTTATTTGCCGATATCACGACCACCCAAAAAAAAGTTGCCAGAATGAGCATTCCATCCTCCATACATAACGACAACGGAACTAATTTTTTTTTCTTTTGCCATGGCGAACAGATGAATACAGCAGAAGGAATAATAATCAACAAATTCAGATTCACAGGGGAAAACCTTTTCTTTTCTTTTGTAGGAGCTTACATGGTTTTATACAATGGAATATAAGTTTGGGACGACACAGTCATCCTCTCAAAACAGGAATAAAGCAGCATGTCCAATTGGAAATTTCATGGCTGCTTATACACAGTTTAATTTCTTCTTTACTCCTCGTCTTTTGGGTCTGTTCGTTTCTTATTTTACAGGCCCGTTGCGAGAGTTTTTCAGAGATCATATCTCTTTTTCAACAGGGTACATACAGGCTAACTACTAATGAAAGAATGGAACCTGCTATTCCACAGAAAACTTGTAACAGGTTGAAAGATGATAAAGCCCTGCAAGAAAAAAAAAGGAATTAAAATGTTTTAGAAGCTCCAGTCTCGTAGAAGACCGAATGCGCTATTCATATTTTATCAAGAATTCGTTGGTAACTAACAAGAATAACTTGGACCATTTCACCATGCAACACCCTAATAGGATTTTATTTTATGAGAACTTCGCATGAAGTTTCTCCCATCACGTCGACACTGATATAATAAAGAAAGGTCCAGTATCCAGACAGATCACTCACAATGGGGTGAGATTGACCTCATTGTGGGACCAACCCATCGCGAGAGATCTAAGTCAGGGCGCCTATGCACTTGATTGTATACATACGGTATCGGGGATGGTGTACAGTTACCAGCTTGGCAAATCTGAACACGGACCTCTCAAAATAGGTAGGTCCCATTATGGCTTCTCATTCGTTGTGAGTGTTCGTGCCCGAATTGTGTACATAGAAGCATTGCTTTCCAGTTATGTACTTGCCAGACCACTATTGGTGCACATATATTTGCCCCCGAGGTTGTTATTGGTTGTGAAAAGATTATGCATGGAGTTTCAGTGCTCAGGGTGATGTACCAAATGCAGAACACAAAGAGAGAAACTAAAGTACCTGACCACGATTCAGGTGGATAAAACACTGTCAAGAAGTGAAAGCAAAAATCCTATCCGCAATCTTTGTGCGACAAATTGGACACTCAGAACAAGCAAGTGAACAAGTTTGACACACTGCAAAAAGTAGACAAAAGTCAGTGCCACCAACAAAGAGAAGCAAGGTCTAAGTTCAAAGCACTATATTTCGATTAACTTACAGGAAAAATGCCGGCAAGGGAGAAGCATTGCGGTAGTTGGTGATTCAAAACAAACTTTACATAAATGAGAATTTGTATCCCCATTCCCCAAAAATTTGACTTCTTTTTCCTTCATCTCTTGCATTCGAGCCTGAAAGCATTTACGGTACACTCAAAAAAACTAAGACCTGAAAGCAAATGACTTCAAGAATCTATGCAAACTTAGATGGAAGATTTGCCTAATGCGCATATTTGGAGCCTATCTAAGTGGTAAACCAGTGTTAAATGTAGAGTTTTCAAGAGAAGAGGTGAGGACACATGTCAGCACATGATTCAAGCCTATACACTCCTAATGAATAAAAAGTAATTTCAGAGTTACAAAGAATGTTTACTACATTCCATTAAAACCAGCTAGGAAATCAAAATGAACTTAACCGAAGACAAACAACCAGATGAATGGGAAGACACGCAAACTTCAACATTTAATGCATGGAGGGAGAGAGACTTGCCTTCAAACGAACAACAAGGGATTCTTCCTTGGAAACATCTTGAGCTGGTTTTATAACATCTGAAACTTGTCTCTCTTTGAGGACGGAATCCTTGCAGTCAAAATCATCTATTTTAGCATCATTCACATGATTAATTCTGTCATTAGTATTCCTCTCGTTCGTGCTGAACTCAGCGATAGCTCCCCCCTCGTTTTTCAGCTGTGCAACAAGCACCCACATGTTAGCCAAATCATTTTCCAAAGCCGCCTCCCTTTTCTTTGCTTCTTCAACCTTTTTCCTGTATTCATCCTCCACAAATTCCTTCTCAGCCAAGGCAGCCTCGAGCGCCACCTCCCTTTGTTTCCTTGCTTGCAACTCCATTCTTAAATCATCTGTGTCAAGATCCCATGATTCAAAGTCATCATAGCCCATCCCCAAAACATCATTAGCTCTAGAAGAAATCCGGCCTTTTCTCCCTTGTCTTATGCTGTCATTATACTTTCGGTTGCCTCCATTAGCAGTTTGTGAAACAGCCCCTCTAGAATGTGCCAATTCTCGTGCAGTGAATAATTCTTTCTCCAATTTTGCATTTTGAAGCGAAAGCTTAGTGACTTCACCTGCCAAATTCTTCAACTCAACAGCAGCAGCAGATGCCAGTTCCTTAGCATACGATGCTTCTTCGGATAATTTTTGATTCTGAACACGTAACCCACTGTTCTCCTCTACAAACTGTACTTGTTCTAACTTCCGTTTCTCATTCTCAATTTCCTGCTCCCAAAATATTTAAAAGAAAACATACATGTGAGTTCCATAGAGCAATCATAAGCTGAACATAAAATCCATGTCAGTTCCTGCTTTCAGTGAAGTTTAATAACACGTCACATTCACATAGCTGAAAAAATATAGTAAAGAAATTAAAACTAGGATGAAGGTGGGAGCAGCATCTTTTATACGAGGGTTTGAACCCATGTGAAAACATCCCGAACTGCATATCTTGAGCTTTCCATAGCTATGAACGAAAATACCAGAAACAAATCGAAGATGAATGACATGTCAAATGTACTGTTGAGGGGGTAAAAGATGCCGAATGCTGCAAACCACTTTTCTTGCGTAAGATGTATCTCAGCAGTGATTTTGCAGAAGCAGCCAAGGTCGAAGAATGCTTAAGTTTTGAATGAAGACTGGAGAACAAAAAATAAGCTAAATCCCATTTCAATAACTAAGAGGTATAGATAGATAGATAAACGATCGGGAATAAAATCACATTGTGCAAGGAAAAATCCACCATAACTCCATTAACTGAAGACCATTCAAAATCCAAGATCCAGTAATCACCTGGGACTGAATCTTCTTTCTCAACTCCTCGACATATTCTTCGGATGTGCATTGTTCAGAAAGGGAAGATATATTACCACCGCTTGAAGCCAACTGCTGTTGCAGGAGATATATTTTCTCTTGCAATTCCTTATTCTCGGCACACTGATTGGAACAAAGAAACAATGATTTAAGAAAGGACGGCAAAAGAAAAGCATAACAATACATTATATAATAAAAACTGGTAGCTTCACTTTCAACCAGACGAATGTGGAAACTCTTGAAATACTGTGGTATGAGAAAAATAAGTAGAAGTTTTAAGTTTGTGGGAGAAGAATAGTGGAAGGATGCTATTTTGACCTTGTTCTGCAGTTGCTCCTGGAGGATGCGATTGTCTGCTGATTTTATCTGCATTAATTGATGTGAAAATATTTTTACAATAAAGACAAAACATTGGCAACATCCATCTTACCACTGTAACGAAGCAAATGATTAGAAACAAAGTGCGCATGGAACTATATGACAAATATACTGGAGAACTGACCTCTAGCTCAAAACCTTTTTCATTACACTGGGTCATCAACTTCATCACTGTCTGTTACTCCCATAAAAAAAATATACAATTGTTCATATGAGAATATGAACCTGGACGGATTTTGAGGTGCATAACATAAGACGATAGAAAAAGGATAACTTGTGATGAAGTAAGAATACCTGTTGCATGTCAACCAGCGAAGAATTAGCAACTGAAGCCTCACCGCTCTCAATAATACGTTGTTCCAAAACCCTCATCTGCCTCCTCTTTTCTTGGATTTCACGTTCCAAGTTCTGAATCTGTTTCGAGTACGGAGTCATAACCACAGATAATAGGACCAATAACAACAATTGTAGGTAGTGAAAATTGCATGGGGTTGGTAATCTAAGCAATTTTTAGAGTGAACTCATCATAATCATGCACTGGAATTTCAAGGGAGCAACGTGCACCTTTAAGATGCCAATATGAATAGTAAGTAAAATACACTATTTTTGAAATGTATCACTATATGATACCTCAAGTAGGTTACTCAAGACAAGCTATGTGGCTCATCAACAACTCGAGTGTATACCATTAGCGCGTGGAAACTTTATTGTCAAGGAAATCTCAGACAACTGTGATATCTTTGAAAGGTTTATGGCTGTGAAATTTTTTAACTCCTATGAAGTTCATGATGTTGAAATTTCAACTTCTGAACGAAAATGATTCCCCAACAACCTGGATTATAGTAGAAAAGGGATCTAATGTCTGCAAGAGATAAGCACCAGCCTATGCAGATGCTAAACCAGATTATGGCAAAAGCCGTGTCATTAATGAACTAGATTATATCTTCTGAGAGAAAGGCAAGTCAACATGGCAAGGCCTTTAGAAGCTGGCAAAAAAAATAGGCAGAACAAACTACCCATGACAACATATTGTGCCACTAACATTGCACTGCAATTTTCGTGCGATGACAGAAAGCTTGAACTGTGAAACGACTGGACAGATCTTACGTGTTCAGGATATACAAACCACACAAGCTCTAGCTTCCATAAAAAATTTCACAGTGAGTTCAAACCCGATTGACCACGTAAACTTTAAATCATTTTAGAGCCAAATATGAAAACCCAAATGTCAAGCAAAGCTCAGTCTTGGATGAGCTCATTTCACCTCTATGTTGTACGACAGTAACACAAATTCTTAACTCCAACATAGATGACTCTAGGTTATCAGACAAAGAAAGCACACAAAACAGATTTGTTTGCTCACTAATATCAAAAACGGCTAGAGCCATACTTTTGATCACAAAGTTTTGCACCACTACCACATAAAACGAAGCATACATCATAAAATGATGAAGGGAAGCTTTACTTGAGTTCTTGAGCTATCAGGGTCATTGACAGATTGTTCCACCAAACGCTTCAAGTTACTTGTGCTGAATGCAATCTCACCAGCAAGCATCTTAACCTGCTCAACTAGGAGGTCCATTTGATCTGACATTGTAATCCTACCCTGCAACCAAACACTACTATGGTTATAGGTGTTAAACACCAATGTACCACCTCTACAACTATTTGAAGGACTATATGGAAGCTGGAAAAAAGAAATAATGAAAATACTGCCACAATAATCACCAACAGATTCACAATGATTACAGAAATACAATCACTATAGAGTTGCATAATTCTTACAAGGAGAACTGTGCAATTATATATAAATCATCTTCAAGTAAGATATGCAAGATACATCCACCAACAAATGTGACAGAAAAAGTGAGATAAATTTCAGATTAATTGGATGTTGGCAATTTCCTTGTGACAAAACTAGATTTCAGGATTCAGTTCTAATGGGGCTTTATTTAGCATTAGTGGTGAGTAATGTCCACACAAAGATTTCAATCAGCCACTTTGCTTTCTCCGTTACTCCTTTAGGTATTCTTAAATCTCACAGAGAATGAACTTTAGGACCACCCAACTACCCGAGCATTCAACAAAATGCATCTTCCGAGAATGGAGTTTCATTAGATAAGTAGTGCATTGCCCTTAGAAAAGTTCGATTTGCAGAAACCAGAATGGCACTCTATAGCATGATCTGATGGAACTGCCAAAGCATGATAGATCACCTGAGTGGATTCTGTAACAGTACTGCCAGCAGGTGACAGATCATCATTCCACTTGCTGGAAGATCTTCTGTGTCTGAATTCACTAGAAAGATCTGAGGGAGCTGCCAAAGCAGAAGATGGGGAGTTTTTGTCATTCTCATCCTCTACGAGCACAGAACCATCATGCGAAACATCCTGTCTCTGAATCACAGGAAATATCACCATCAATTTCAGCTTTTTCTAGATTGAAATAAAATAAAATGAGTCAGACACATTCTCATGTGTGTGAGCCTAGTTTGCAAAGGCGTTTTCAAGGCTAGGCACACCATGAATGCCTATGAGGGTATATTTTAGGGCGTTGAACCACAAAGGGAATCTCTATAGATCCAAAGTGTGTTATGTGCCATTCAAGGGATGAATCCCATGACCATTGATTTTTTGAGGGCGCCTATTTGGGGTAGGTTTGGGGGCATTTTCTGGGGAAAAATAATATTCATAGAGCTCTTCTGCGTTTGACAGATGAGATGGACCGAGGAAGGACCAACAGGGGTGGTGTATATAAACTGTCCTTGACTGCTGTTATTTACTAGATATGCAGGGAAAGGAATTGCAGACAGTTCCAACACAAGTGGGAATACTAGAATGGAAGATTTGAGCCTGCATTAGTTAAGTTGAGGAGTTAAGGATACTGATTGTATAAGCTCATAGCTAGTGAATGGAGGGTGCCACTGGGAATTTTTGGTCCTTGAGGTGGCTCTATTCCTTTTGTCCCAGTTTTGTTTTCTTTGCTGGTGTTTGGTTGTTGTTGTAGATGTCTGGTTTGGGTGTAAGGGCTTAGGCCTAATTCTCGTTGGCTTGTGTGCTTAAGAGAATTAATCTACCAAGAAAATAAGGCATAGACAGCGCGCACACAGAGTTATACAGATCAGCACGGTCAGCTTTTAATCACCAAACTTGGAAAAGAGCGACTTACATCATCCTCGCCCACAGAATGAGACTGTTGATGACTGGGAACATCACTCAATGCAGGAATCGTATTCTTTGTAGAGACAAGTATGAGCTTGGTTAGCCTTTGTATTCTACTCATTAGAGCCGCCTTTGCTTCCTCCTCTTCCTCCAATCTTGACTGCATCTTCACTTGCCCTTCTTCCAACTATTATTTACGGAACAAAAAAAATTAGGGAACACTGCATGAGTATCTGTATCTGCATAGCCCAGTACACTGAAGAACGGAAGGCCACATGCTATAACCCATCATTATATAGCTAAAAAAAGTTTCAACTTCAGTGCCAGCTACAGTATCCAATCGCAATCTCAGAATGAAAACATGAGGTTTGAAAGAACACCTTTTGCCTCAAAGTCATAAGCTCATCAGGATTGACAGCAACAAGCATCCCCTTCTTTAGTAGATCAAGTTCTTGCTTGAGGCTAGATATTTCTTTTTGATACTTTTTAATCAAAGATTTTTCATCAATTATCTGAACAAGAAAGAAAGAAGGAATTTATAAATCACCATAGGACAATTTTTTATACATGTATTTCAATTTCCTTGTTATATCATACACTTTGACGTCATGACTCACCTTATTACGCGAGGCATAGATCTCAACACGCTTTGCCCTGCTAGCAAACTTTAACGTATTATGAGTTTCCTCCATGTTACTAGATGCGGGAGTAACTGTGCATATAAGCTGGAGAAAAGAACAACAAAAGAAGGTAAGGGATATGTCGGATCATAATGCACCACAGTTCCATTTTTGGAGTGCATTATGATTTAGGATGAGGTTGAAGACTGGGAAAGTAAGGAGATCAAACAACGAAGTAGCTTGACAACTAAGAAACTATGAAGATTACATAGTTGTAGTTTGGAAAAAAAAATTACGGGATAGACTTGGCATATTGAAACAAATAAAATGTATATATCACCAATGGCTTGACATCTCTCTTGCCAAAGTCGCTTTTGGGCAAGGATCCAAAGAAATGCACTAGAATTGCCCAAATCTCCAGCCAAAAAATTAATTTGCCATTTCTCCGGCATAAACAGCAATACATAGTAGCTACTTTCAAGACCTCCAGCTTATGCAGTTGGGTCAGATCTGGAGAAGATGATACAGGTGATCCAATGGCCATGATGGGCTAAACAAACAAGTGGCTTTGGCTTTGAAAAAGGGGTTGAAACCATTGAAGATGCTCGTATACTTGTACAAGACACAATAGCTGAAACATTGGCATAAAAAATATGGATTCATGTATGCTAACGCTAATGTATTTCTTTAACTATCAAAACTCACCGAAACATGTCCATGACCACTCAGTGAAGATTGCAGTAGGCGGGTAAGCTTGGAATCTCGATATGGAACATGAGATGCTTTTCCCTCACTTAGTTTTCCAATTACCTTCACATTCCAAGTAAACCAAGATTATCCAACTGAACAACACACACACAGCAGCCGTAAACAATTGACACCAGAGAAGAAAATTCTCCCAGGAAAATGAGATACTGAACAGTTAAGGTACCAATTGCCAACAGTACTACCATCTCCGAAGCAGATTCATTTTTCCAGTAAGGTTTGAAGCTAAGATTAGACCCTATCACACACCCTCAAACATGAGCCAATACCCAGGGCCAACATTGCCCCTGCTCTTACCAGCCAACATGATCTCCAATACAGCAATCATGCAACGAGGCAACAAATGCAAGAAACCTCTTTTTCTATGATTCGTGATTACCATTAATCTTAGTACAAAAGACACTAGGAACAAAATAACTCCAAGGTTCGTAGAAAAAGGTATCCTTCGGTACTCACAGTTCCTAGAGTTAGAAGACTTTTGTTTATGTATGCTCCTTCCTTTCTCCTCAACCCAGTTGTTTCAGTTTTCGAACTCTCAGATCCGGCTAGATCAATCAAATTCTGTAACAGAAAGGGAGAAAATTGGTGTGATTACACATAATACAAGACAAATATTTCATACTTTGAAGTAATTGTTTGTAAACATACCAGTTGAGAGAAGATCACTCCGTCATATTCATCACCATGAGCACTACTTTCAACCATCTGCACACCACATCGATTGGTTAGGCTAGGAGGCATGATGAACAGAAAACAATCAAGGTGCCCAAATGTCGCTTGGAGAAAAAATCAATACAATAAAGTTATGAAGTAAAACCTTTGGGCAAGAGAAAACAAGTGGATATAAATGAACAATTACAGAGAAGCTTATATACCCTTCATTTTATAGAAGCGAAGAGCATACAAGGATTTTAAAAGAATAACAATGACTAAGCACATGTATAGAAACAGACAGTCACAGAAATTTTATTATTTTATTATTCTCTGTTGTTCCTTCTTCCAACCTAGTTGGCAAATTTAACAAAGTTATGAACATATGATACATACCAGTGTGAATATTGTGTGACTACGGCTGCTCAATAAATTAAAATTATTCGAACCAACATGCCGATGTTCTGCATACACACAAAACAGTAAATCAAACAAGTGGTAGAACTCAAACGACCCTCAAAACCTACACAGATTGGTAGGAAAGATGCATACAACGGATTACAGTGAATACCTTCCCCAGCAGCAATGAAAGAAAGAGCATGCCCAGGTGACAAAACAACTTCTTCCTTTATTCCCTCAACGTAAGTACCCTGCAAACATTCAGCCGTACACTAAGACCAGCAAAACATTGTAAAAATCAAGAATTTTTTTGCAAAAGGTCAAGCTTCGGAGAATCACAAGCCAGGACCAAAACAAAGACTCTTCATGGGAGCAATTGTTAAGCCTATCAACATTCCATTTCAACAAAGTTACAGTTTGAGATAACTAGGTTTTTAAGGTAAAAACAATGAAGCATATTAACATTGCATGTAGATAAAGTCACAGTTTTTATCAACTAGGTTTTACAGTAAAAAATTAAAATTTTAAGCTATAACAAGAAAAAATGCGCACATGCCAAAAAAAAATAAAATCAAACAGATACCGAAGTGGAATACAAGAAACCTGTGCATCTTCTCTGACGCGCAAATTTTGACCGGTTGGATCAAGCAAGTCATTAATCACCTACACAACAAATAAAATGGCATTACAAAAATGTTTAATATTTCGTCATCGTGATGACAAAATGGTGTTATTGTGGTGTTACAAACCTCATTGTAGATTTCAAGATATGAAACCCGAAGTAAGAATTCTCGTCCTGGAGTCTGAACCAAGAACATAGTTGGTCATCCACAGTTCAATCTAGACAAGCTACATATGGCCAAAAGTAGGCCAAAACAAGAAAGAAAACGAATGTAGTACGCTGGGTAAGAATAGATCAGTGCATTACTGCATTATCAATAATTGGAACAAGTCTGTCAGACCGACATGGACATGGTCCCATGTATAATATAGGCGGCACAAGTAAGAAAAAGAAAAGAATGATCCATGATCACTCAAAGCTAAGCCCTTAACTACTTAGAATAAATGAGAGAAAAAAGTAAAAGTAATGTGTCCTAGACTCTTCGGTGCAGTAAACTATTGCAGTTCACACATAAGTATTTCACAGCCTAATAAGCTTACACAGCACACTTACATCTTGAATGATGCTGAATACATCCTTTATGGCCAATGGTATGATACCCGGAGAATTTTGATCTCCCTGTGATGATTAATGAAGGAAAAATGTCAAGCATATGCACACAAGAAAAAGGCAAGGATATAAAATTCAGGGGATTTATCATTGCTACAGAACAAATCATCATAATTAATCCTTGTGACAGCAAAAATTACTGGGTTAAACCACAAATGCGAGACCACCACAGTTTTCTCTTACCAGAATTTTTGCATTCAGACAGAATAGCACTGTTGCTTAGTGCACGCAACTTTATGATTTGTAAGAAGTAAATTATATTGAAGATTTTTGCGGTAGTTTCTACTTAACGTAGTTGAACTGGAAACAAAGCACTCAAGATCACAAATGTTATTATCTTGCGCACTAGAGTCAGTCATAGTTCTGATGTTGCTTATGTTCTTCAGGCCGTTCATAGAAATACATCAGAAGAAGTAACATGTTACATCGCAAAGAATTTGACTTACATGCATTGTGTGCGTCTTGCCACTACTTGTCACGCCATAAGCAAAGACAGTCCCTGCATTATTGGTAGACAAACCTTAAATGAAATAACATGTTCCACTAATTTCATCGGTACTGGAAAAAAAAAGGCCAACTGAATTATGATTTCAGCTGTGAATTTTGAATAAGGAAAGCCTCATTTCACTTATACTGCTTTCATTAATTAATAAGGCTCCCAGCATTGACAAAACACAGTATCAAAGTGTTTCTATAGCAACCATCGCATTGCTCAATTCCCCCCACCCCACCCCACCCCACCCCCCCAAAAAAAAGTATTAATAAAAACATAATTAGAGAATAAATAACATATTCATTAGATGAGAATGAATGTATGAAGGAAGTTCATGAGAAAGGTGCCATACCATTTACACCTTCCATTGCAGCCTTGACTACAGGCCGAGCAGCTACATCATATACTTCATGGGACATGGTAGACTGTCCGAAAACTTTATCTGTCCCCAAAGAAAGCATTTACAAATAAACAAATTGGGCACGCCTAGTGTTAATGCAGTGGTTCAGTGTTATACTGGATTGAATTTAATTTCAAATACTGCCCTAAATTAAACAAAATGCACAATGATTATAACTTCCGAATACTCTTAAATTAGAAGGCCCAGTAATTTACCAAATGCATAAGCGGTAGCCGGATTGTACTCATTGCGAACAATTTTATCTCCGTCTGCGTACCATGCAACCTCGTCCCCCCGCTGATATTCCCGTTCACTACAACAATTATTCAATTCAGTAACTCCATTATCAATACACATTGCCTCGTCATAAAACCTAACTACATTAGCTCAAATCCCCTAAAAAATTGCAACAGATCTAAGCTAGTTCAGTCAGATCTGCCATTACCTCAACGGCCGAAACCGAATGGTGACCGAAATGCTATCGCCGCCGCCCGATCTCGGAGCATCGAGGGTCTCTGCGAGGAGCTCGTCCGTCGACGCGAAACCAACCGGCGAGCGACCTCCGTACCCTTTCGGATAAATTGAGTCGTTCCGATTCCGACCCGGAGTCATGGATCTGGAACCATACCCGTTGCCAGAGCCGTAATAAGACGCCGACGACGAACAAGACCTAGGCATAAGACGACCGTTCATGAACGAGGATGAGGAAGACGTAGACGAGAAAGGACTCGAAGGCTTCCGGTAGTTAAATGGTGAACTACTTCGTCCCCGAGACGAAGAGGCCGCCATTGATCAATTCACTCACCTAAGCGACCGGAATGAGTAGAGAGAGAGATATAGGAAGAGAATAAGTACGAGAAGAAGAAGAAGGATAGAAAAAGATAAAGAGAGATAATCTGTCAGAGCTCACATGGTCTGAATCAGCAAAGCGAAGAACGTTGTTCGATTTTACTGTCTAAATGCAGTTTTACGCTTCAAGCAAATGTCTAGTAACAGACAAGCTGCTTTAGAGAGAGAAATGAGGTCATGTGTATATGTATTGTGGATAGAGAAAACACGGTGGAAAGCTAGAAGAGAGAGAGTAGTTTCAGAGGAGAGAGAGAGAGAGCTGGTGTGGGGTGTTGAGACTTGGAGAGACTCGAGAGGTGCTGTTCAAAAAATAAATAAATTGGGAGAGAGGTAGGGTGAGAACGATGGGTGTGTTTTTTTTTTTTATATTTTTGTCCCTGATAAATAAAAATGAGAATAAAATAATATTAAAGTAAAGTGGTATGAAATTTTTCAAATTTGATGGTGACGTGGTGGGTGGGGGGTTGCAGTTCAAATTCCGAGTGTACCCCCCGTGGGTTTAGCAGAATAGTATTTCTTTTGAATAAATTAATACTAAAACGAGCGGGAATAACAGTGGCCCCCGCGTAGTCAAATTGAAACGCGACGAATGGGGGGGTGTTTCCAATTGTTTTTAATGTTAAATTTCATATTTTCTAATTTTGGTGCTCGAAAATATATTTGTGAAATGCATTCTAAGAAATAAATTGCAAAATATTTATTCAAAATCACATTTGGAATTTTTTTCAATTTTAATCATATAATTATTTCAAAAGTATTATTATACACATATTAGAACGAGATATCCAAATCAAATTTTTCCTAGTTCAATATAAGTAAAGTTTTTAAGTTTTGATTACGAAAATGAGATTTCTTAATTTAAGATTATTTTTTTAATCTCATGATGAGTAACAACCATTTAGTTACATTATTTGAAACTTTTGTCAAGATCAATTTCATATTTGAGATAATGTATCCCATTAAATGGAGTTTTTGCAACTTTTAAAAATTATTACGCGATTCTTAAATTGTGCTTTAATTTTATGAAAAATATTGTCTAAAATGTGATTAATGTTTTGTTTTATTTATAATAAAATGTCCAACCTACAGAAAGATATAATATATTTTGGTGAATAAACAGAGTGTAGATATTGATTTTGAAATAACAAATACAAGTCAAAAACATATTATGAATGTATATAATGTGGAGAGATTGAAAATTCTCCTTAAATTACTCTATAGGATTCCCCAACGTGTGCATGCGGAGGGGGCATCCGGGAAAGTTGGTTTTTAAACCACTTGATTAAATGCTTTTCAAATCACCAAAACAGTGAAACACCAGAGTATTAGGCTGCCCCGTGTGTTTTGGATTTTTCTTAGGATAAGAAATGGGAGTTTTTTCTTCTTTTTTTTTTTTATCAGGACTATGGACTTGATTTCTCTGCATTTTATGTACGAATTAAAAAATAATTAATTTTAAATTATTCATCTCGATAGTTAATTATTTAGATTTATTAAAGAATTCTTACTGGAAGAATAATATTTGATTTTAACAAATCTGAACTCTTAAAAATACTAGTTGTGAGTTTTTTTCCTAATATATGTTTTAGGTTTTTAAGAATAGAGTGTTGTATATTATACATATTTAATGTGGAGAGATATGGCTTTGGATAAATTTCGCTAACCTTCGCCGAGATTTTTGATAATTACATATATTTTTCATAAGATTTTTACAATTATACTGACCTCTCATTTAGACTTATTTAGTTAACGTTGTTATTTACAGGTGGTCTTTTATATTTTTGCCCCTACCTCTTACTTTGGCACTAGACGTTTTCCCAATGGGTACTCTCAGTGGTGGCAATAAATGCCAAAATATCAAAGCAACTCAATTGTCTTTTTCTTGATTAACACACAATTGAGTGACTTCTAACATATTTTGAATTAATTCACTTGACTTCTAAATCTATTACGAATTCATTCACTTCACTTATTTACTAAAATTTAGTTATTTTGTTTATGATGATTTAAAATTGTGATCTACTTTTATTAAATTATGTGTATATCTTGGAGTCTAATTTCACTTATTTATTAAATAGTAATTTTGTGTGTCCATAAATTAAGAACAAGACTGGTATAAATAAAACCATGAAAAACTTTCGAGTTTCAGAAACTAAAAGTCCTTTGAATTGTACGCCATAAATGGAGGATAATGAAGTCATAGTTGGAGACTTTTAAGTTGCATAACGAACGAAACTTTCCAATTATCCTGAGAATATTAGGTGTTCAATTCTTGAATTTTCAACACATACATTGACTATTTTAATTATAATAGTAAAAAACAATACCAAATAAAAACACTACTTTAACTTGAAAGAATGAAAAACATAACAAGGTAAATTCTACTAATTTTGACAAAAATTAGACTTTAAAACATACACATTATTAATAAAAGTATATCACAAATTATAATTAAAATAATAAAAGAATTAATATTTAACAAATAAGCGAGTTGAATTAATCCGCAGAAGTGTTTTAGCAATCAGGCATGTGGTGTGGAGGATGTTGGGAACAAAAATGTAAAGACCATCCGTAATTAAACGTTGTCAGCCCGACAAGTCCTGTTGGGGAAGTTAATATAATTTCAGAAATATTAGAGGACCTTTTTGTAGTTTGGAAAAACCTCAGGGGAGGTCAGTGTTAACTGTGTCGGTTGAAAATTGAGAGGGGAACGTAATGGCACGAAAGTGGCTTATTTGTCTCAGCCTGATGGTGACACCTGGCCAAAAAACGATGAATGTTTTAACTTTGTCTAGGCCCCACGCGGTGCGTTGCGGCCGGTATATGAGTCTTTTGCACGCGCGCATAATATTTTTAACTACTCCGGGTTTTTAAATTAACTGCTGTTGAACTATTAATGTCACTATTTTCTTCTCATTTTTTATAATTTTTCTTAAATTTATATTAATTTTTTAGATTAATTGTTCACTTGCACGGAAATAAATATAAAAAGTACAACCTTATGAACAAAAGTCCAATAAATTCATTAAAGATGGAAAAATTTTAAATACAATTTTTAAAATATTTTTACCGGCACTTCTCGTATGATTTATTTTAATTTCAAATAATATTTTTTATTTTTTTATTATTCTCATCAAGACAAAAAAGGAAAATAAAAAGAAAATCGAAAACTATACAAAAGCATGAAATTCAAATAATATCCGATGTTCTTAACAAATAAATAAATTTAGTACGAACTTAGTCTAAATGATTATACTATCATAATTTTAGAAGCAAATTTCATCGCCTAATACGGGGCTCATATTGATGATTGAGATTATTTGCTTTATAGAGCTACACGAGAAAATATACTATGTTAAAAATCGTAATGAACTTAATCGAAACACATTTTTTCTTTAAAAAATGAGTTTGATCCAGTATTTCGAGTTTATTTTTTAAAAATAAATGCATTCCGTAATATTAATCAAAACCTAATTGACATAACTTTTGATCGGCATCCAAACAGGAATCAAGAAGTGATGGAAAAGGGAAGCCCTTCCGTTCCTTCCAACCAAGCCGACGAAGCCTCTCCTATACCTTCGCTCGTCCCGACCACATATTGACACGCTTGCGATGCATCATGATCAAAAACTTGTACGTAAAGAAAACCAATCACGTTAAAATTACCTTCAGGAGAAGTCCATTTGATATGGACATTGATCAATGTCATTTCTATAGTAATTCCACTAATGAATAATACAAACAAAAAGCAACATCAAAAAATCAATCTCATGAACTGACAACAACACGCAATAAGCAAGAAATCAATTGTTGAGAAGCTAGCTTGTTAAAGTTTACATTCAGCTGAACCTATGTTGTTAATGCCAATAGGAGATAAAATTTATGGGAGTTTCCACCTAAATTACCAATTAGTTATTGAAGTTTTGGATGGAAATGACCAGGCAAATCTTCAAGTTCCCCTGAGTATTAAATTACTGAGTTTTGACCACAGGATATCTTAGTTTACAGTTTATCCGCTATATCACTCGAATAATCCCTTGTGGTTATGACTCTCTTTTGGGTCAAACCAAATTATTGGTTTATTGGCTACTTAATTGTCAAAAGCCTACGCCTATTCAGGATAGAATATTGCAGGTACAGTAAGATATTAGATTTTCGATTAACAGGAATATACGTTGAAAGTAAAAGACGTATGTAACGCCCCATGTAAATTACTGACCCAACAACTTGCTAGAGCCCAACCACGTGGTCCAAAATGCTTAAACCCAAGTT